>APFE031227854.1:0-30389 GCA_000404065.3 Pinus taeda
AAAATGGGCGAAGGTTGTAACTCCTAATTTCAAGGGCTAAATTTACATTTTTTACCCTCTCCCTTAAAATAAGGTGGACTATTTGAGGTGATTTGTAAAAATGTACTTTGATACAAAATATTCGCCCACTAAAAATTTAAAACCCCTTAATTTCACCAAAGGGCGAACATTCGCCCCTAAAATCACCCCTATATATAGTTGTTTCAGATGCCAGTAAAGAAGCAATCTGGTTAAAGGGTCTGCTTGATGAGATTGGAAGGACGCAAGAGAAAGTGGATGTACTTTGTGACAGTCAAAGTGCTATTCACTTGGCTACAAATCTTGCTTATCACCGCAGAACCAAGCACATTGATGTAAAGTATCATTTTCTGAGACATGTGATCGATGGGAGAAAAGTAACCCTTCAAAAGGTTCATACAGGAGAATTGTGCAGAGATATTCACAAAGCCAGTTACAGTAGAGAAGTTGCGATGGTGTTTAGCTTCCCTTCGCTTGCAGAAAAGATGATGAATGGGCATGGGCAAGGGATTAGGAAAATTGTTGTCAAGGTGAAGTTTGTTGGAAGTTTGACAACGAATTATGTAAATATGAATAATAATTGTATTGGTTACTATTAGCTAGTTTTATACTAAAACAGTAGTTATGTAACAGAGGATGCTTGTATAAAACTAGTGAATGCCCAAGAAATGTAATCGTGGAGAATCATTGTTGCTTGAATAGAGATTCCAGATTCCAATCTCTTGCCCCGTGGATGTTTCCTTAACCTATCAAGGTTTTACCACGTAAACCCTGTGTTGTTATTTGTGTGTTTGAATTCAGTTTTCAAGTCAGTGATGAATCTTTCTGGATCAATGTATAACTGAATGTTTTTTTTTTTTCCTCATTTCCCCTATTCGAACTACATCAAATCGCTCTTATTCGAACTACATCAAATCGCTCTTATTGCAAATGCATCATATTTGCAGCAGGGTTCTCCTCTAAGGTGCCGAAAGATCCTTTACAGATTTCTGGTTAGACCTCTTACTCATGTGAGCCTGTAGTTCAGGGTTTCGTTTCCGACATGGTTGGACTTATGCACAAGTTGCTTTGTGATGCTTCGCTTTCCCTGTGTTAAATTCAAGCTCTGACCCTCTATAGATTTCTATGATTTGGTTTTTCCATGATTCCAATTTAGCATCCAACTCAAGCTGTGCAACCTGGCATCCAACTCGTACTGTGAAAGATCAGCAGAATGAGGAAAAACATGCTGCTCAGGCAACAAGAAAGACAAGGCCTTCACTCGCAAGGGTTTTCATGGTAAGGAATCAAATGGTGGTTGGTTGGATTTTTTTATTCTTCTCACAATTTCTTGAATGTATTTCTTCATCATTGTTTCTATGTCTCTACGCTCATTGTTCCATGTCTCTACGCTTATTGAGGTACAATATCGCGCAGATGCTTGTATCAACTGCTAAGCCACAACCAAATGGACAACTGATAAAGTCATTGACTACTGATCAAAATCTCAAAATTCCAATCTCTCACCAATGGTAATGTGTGTACTTATATCGCTCGCAAATACATTTTGCAATCCACGAATGCTAAGCTCGTGTTCACTTTGAATTTAAAAATCTTCTTGCAGAAGAAAAAGAGATGCCTTTGATATAAAACCATGAAACAATTATGAACTGAGAACTTATACTGCTTGTAATACATCTTGTAATCCAGGTACTTATTCTGCTTGCAATACATTTTGCAATCCACGATATGTCTCTACGCCCATTGTTCCATGTTTCTACGCCTATTGAGGTACAATATCGCGCCGATGCTTGTATCAACTGCTAAGCCACAACCAAATGGACAACTGATAAAGTCATAGACTACTGATAAAAATCTCAAAGTTCCAATCTCTCTCACCAATGGCAATGTAGGTACTTATATCGCTCGCAAATACATTTTGTAGTCCACGAATGCTAAGCTCGTGTTTACTTTGAATTTAAAAATCTTCTTGCAGAAGAAAAAGAGATGCCTTTGATATAAAACCATGAAACAATTATGAACTGGGAACTTACACTGCTTGTAATACATCTTGTAATCCAGGTATTTATTCTGCTTGCAATACATTTTGCAATCCACGAATGTTAAGTTCGTGTGGACTTTAGATTTGAAAACCCCCTTGCCAAAGGAAAAGACAAACCTTTTATATAGAACCATAAAACAATCATGGACTGGTGTATCTCCTAACAACTTATGTTCCACAGACCCTAAGATCCGAGATTATAAATCCGGATTAGGAACAATTTATTCTTTGCAGTGTTTGAATTGTCCAATTTCTTTGTGCATAACAGTGAAAGAGAACACCCTTAAGGTACCAATATATCAATTAGTAATATTTATTTTAGTAAAGGAAATATATTTAAATATCACAAGAACTCTGTGCTCTATCTGTGGCGTGAGGCGGCTGAAACATGGCATTGTCACTATCATGACCCAGGTTCAAACCTGGTAAACATGTAACCTTGGATTATAAGTTGGCTGAGTTTAATATGATTCATACAAAACTTAATTCATATAAATCATATGATATTTTAAGCAAAAGATAAAAATAGATCCACCTATAAAATTTAGTAGAAGAGGGACAATGGCATAAAATAACAGTCTTCAAAATGTATACAACAATAACAGTCGATGTAAATGCCAGTCATGTTATCCAAGAAGAGATGTAATTTTTATGTGACACCATAAAAATGCAACATTCCATAAGACAGAAAAACACAATTAAAAACTGACAGTGTGACATAGGACATGCATCATCGAAGAAACTCTTCCAAAGCCAGATGGAGATGCTCAATATAGAGAACCACCATGCAATGCAATGGGAGAAAAGGCTTCTTTCTACACCAATTTACATATGAATTCAGGAATTTATCCAGGTTATGGTCCATTGAATACAAGGTACAATGGTTTTTATGTTTTTTCTCTAAACCAATGGATACAATAATCTACATATATTTTATAAATGGGATGAGAAGAGGCTTCTTTCTACACCAATTTACACATGAATTCAGGAATTTATCCATGTTATGGTCCATTGAGTACAATGTACAATGGTATTTATGTTTTTTCTCTAAACCAATGGAAAATTATCACTAACTGTAGGAGCGTTCAGGCCATTGCCTCAAGGTGGTAGTTGGGATCTGTTATATACTAAAACTACGAAGAGATCTTGATCAAAAATGCAATTCCATCTTAAGATTCTTCTGAGGCTAAATTGGACTGCAATTTCTCAACCGTCCTCCATCTCCCACGATAGATACCAACAGAAAGGGAAACATTAATGTTTATGCCATCAACCATGGAATCTGACAAATTTTAAAAATAATTGTTGCTGTCAAGGCCTGATAATCAGCATAATACTTCCTTTTTCTAAACTTGAGGTTGAGGATCAGCTGCGAGCTGTGTTTGATTGCACATTTTTCTGAAATGTCCTAACCAGTATTGTGGAGTGCAATGCTAATGTCGAAAGCAAGTTATTATAATCTGATTGTATTCTTATCTTATTTTCTGGTAATCTCTTACCATGACATGGCATTATACTGATAATTGATGCATAACATGCGCAAGAGGAACCGAGAGAAAAGAACAAAACAACTATGCACATGCACTGATTAGTGATCTTATCTTAAGAGCTGCTCTTACAAGTCTAATTTATGGATATCCTACAACATTCAGAAATGAGCTCGATACACAGCAGGACTTGCAACAGAAGGCACATAACAATCATTTATAAAGCTGCAACTGAAGCAAATGGTGGATAAGAGTAAAAATCAAAACCTATTTCCTCACTATCAAGCATTGGCCTTCATTTGTATTCTTTCAAAACATTAAACGGAATTATATGTAGACATTTAATAACATAAAAGTAGGGCCGTATATATACCTCTGCAAACTCACACGACATTGTGGAAATAAGACACGAAGAAAGCAGAAATTGAACGACGGGATTCCAATTATTCAAGCATTTACAGTGTAAAATTAGCATACTGACCAGAGCTTGGACCAAAATGTTCCAAAATGTGCCATATGGATTTGGAATGAACATCAAAAGATGATATTAGACATCTAAACCCAAAATTTTCCAAATCAAAGGCGAAGAGATAAATCCAGCTTGGAAATATCATCCTGCGGTTTTAAATAAAACGCATTTGAAGAAGTCTCATGATTCTGAGTATGGTATGACCCTCCTTCTTGACTCTGTTGTTGCATCCGTCTGAAGCTTCCTGGCCAACAAAAACTAGCTGGTTCCTCGTGGAGGAAAGGGTTAGCTCCCAAAATTCTACCTGCACCAAAATTATTATTTTCAAATCTAGCTACTCCACCCCTGTTACCCACTATCATCCTGCTGCTACCCATATCTTCCATAACATATTTCCCAACCGCTGGGTGCTGTTCTATAGGAGGCCTTGACCATCCATGGTGGCTCAGAGGCAAACTGGGCTCCGCATAAGGTGGCTTGTGAATCAATGAATGTGCTTTTATTCCTAAGGATCGGTTCATTTGGCCTGTAGCTGATTCTGTAGAGCCATGGAGAGGCAGGGATGCCATGCTTATGTACCTGTGTTGAAAAGCCCCAATTCTTTGCCCCCTCTTTGCCAAGGTGCGTTCTCGCTTGTGAGCATTCTGATGGCCTCCTAAGGCCTGCGAGCTGTAGAATTTTCTCTGGCAGTAATTACAGGAAAAAACTCGAGGCTCAGAGCCTTGCGCTGACAATGAAGAAGATTCGGGGTATGTGGTAGGATGGCCGACTTCATTGCTGGATTCCAGGGGCCCTTTGGTATCCACTGATGCATCATGCTCATTTTCTGCTTCTTCTGTATGATTACTTTGACCAAAATAATCGATGAAATTTGAGGTTTGCAGATCCTTTCCTTCTCGAACAGTACCTCCTCCTTCATCATCATATCCGATAGTCAGATTTAGCGAAACCTCTGAAGTTTCCTCCAATTTGAAGTCCTCTGTAGAAGACTTCTCCCCAGATTTGGGTGCGTTCTCCTGGACCTGGAACATATAGTGGGGTTGGTGCTGCTGCTGGGAAAACAATGATGATTCGAGACCAGCAGAAACATTGGAGGCTGATAATTGCTGGCTGATAACCGACTCCTCTGAGAAATAACTCTCACTTCCTTCCAAATCAATGCTACAATTTTTCATAATATTCATCATATGCTTATGCGTGCTTGCATCTACATTTTCCCATCAAAAAGCTCTAGCCCTCACAAAATAAAGGCTGAAATCAAACTAGGCAGGTACTTTAGCGTGCAGTCCCTCCCATATCTCTTACGGTTGCAACCCACCCTTGAACTCTGCATCCATTCAAAAGATATCTTTATAACCCATCAAAATCTAGATCAAGTTAACAAAAAAAATTACAAGTCTATATGCACAACCTGAACATTAATCTCAAAATTCAAAAGCAAACTCTGATCACGAAAAGCAAAAGTCAGGAAGTGGGTCAGAACAATCTAAGTTCGAATCGCAAATTGAAGTAAAATTAAACGCTCATGCTCTGGGTTGGAAGAGTCATAAATGGGTCAGAGGTGATCAGGAGCAGTAATAATTTGGATAGAGCAGACAGGCAGGCAGCCTTAACACGTTCAAAGTTGAAAGTTACTAGTCCGGTGAAGTCCAACCAACCATACAATATAAATTTTCTTCTCAGCAAACAGCCAAACAAATGGGGGACCATCGCGGACTAGTCTGTCAATAATTTGCCCACTTTAGACGGCATTGCCTAAATAAGTCTTCCTATAGATATCTAATCTTGGTGGGTGGGGTTGTGGTCCAGACGTAGAAAGGTAGGAGTTTACCACCACTGGCCAGTTTCGATTCTCAGCGCAATCAGTACAGCTCCACCTGATAACTGCAAGCCCAGGAAATTGACCCCACTCCACCCCGGCCAGAGGCCAGAGAAAAAAACAGGAGTGGGACAGTTTCTGCAAGGATAGTTGTCTAATTTCTTCGCTTCGCTCCCTAAAAATTTATCGAGTTTCAAGTTCACACATTTAACACCCCTTCAAAATCTAATGCACTAAAACAGAAATCTGCAAAACAAAACGATCTCTGTGGATCTGAAATCTGATTTATGTTTGTCATTGTCTAAGAATCAAAAAATGCTGAGTCGAATTTAATGGAAATTCATTGAAAACTAATTCGAAAATAAATGTAATAAAAGAGCAATACATCAAACGCCAACTGCCCAAGTACACGAACAATAAATTACACGGACACCTAACAATTCAACTTTCCCTGTCTGGCAGAAACGCCGCCATGTAGGATATCCTTAGACCGCCAGGGATATGGTTCTTCCATACCCCAGAGGTTTTGAGGGTCTCTGAATCGACCCCGAACCCCCAAAATTTGTAACCGACCTGCAACTATGCCAGATTTGGAATATTTTACTTCACCCAATTTCGACGATAATGAAACTGCTTTGAAATGCATCTAACTTCGATTTTAACATAAAACGAAATAACTGACATAAAATGAAATTTGTGTAGGCGTTTACGAATGAGCAAAGCCAAAAGGTGGGAGGGTGCCACAAAAGATGACCAGTATAGTATTATGGCAAAAGATCGCCGCCTAGATAGAAATAACAGCGGCAAAAACATACCCTTGCACAGACAAAAACGCTGCATTTTGGGCGGATTTGTACAATACTTGGCTAAAATCGTTGCAATCGTCTAATATAAATGAATAATACATAATAACCCAAAGGCCCAATGGGTCTTACTTGAGGAAGATGGTCCCATGGCAGAGAAGGGCGAACAGGCAAGAAATGCCGATGGTCACTTGCATCTGCAGAGGCCGAAGCAGGCAACAGGCGTTCTCTGTCAATTGGGCCGCCTGCTGCAGGTTTCTGACAACTGACAAACACGGGAGGAAAAAAAATAATATGAGCTGCAGCAATCAGGGAAGCCTAGTGCTTGGGCGGTGGCGATGACAAACTATAGATAGATAGATGCCGCGCAGGGGATTCGAACGGGTGACCATTTGCGTAAAGGGGAACATATCCAGCAAGCAGAAGGCGACATTGAGGACAAAACCACAAGAACCCAAGAAAATAAAGGCCGCCCAATTGTGCGTCAAATGTCTTGACAATCCCACTAACTGGTGGACGCCACATCCCAAGCTGCTATTCTATTCCATTTCCAGCCATGTCATATGATGATGCGGATGCCATACCCTCCCTTCCTTGTACTATTCTTCTTATCATTATCACTCCCTCGTCTTCTTTTGTCAAAAGACGGACGAAAAGGGATCGCATTCGCGATGAACAGGCACTGGTTGAACTAATTCAAGATGATGATAATAAAAATAAAAAGAGGGAATAGAATAGACAAAGGGGAAACTGACACGGAATACCGACTGGCAGTGCAGAGCTTGCCACTACACGCCGCGCCTGGCTTGAATTTTCTTCAGTAACGACCCCCGCCTACAGACCCTTAAAAGTAAAAGCCAAAGCAAGCGACCCGGGTTCGATTCCCCTCATGGCGTCATCGTGTGTATTATTATTTCTTTCTATCCCCATTCACCTAACCTGCACGCGAAGCTTCTTGCATCACACCTTCCAATAACCTCTCAGTTTGCAGTGCAGTGCAGACTTTCCGACCCAAAAACAAGAAAATCAGGTATCGAATCCTAGGGCCCCCCTCTCTACCTTAACATGTCAACGATTTCAAATCCTCTGGGACGTGGCAAAACCTAACAGGAATTCACGGCTGGCTTTTCTCTTCTCAGAGGGCTAACATAAATGCATACATATTCCGTGACTGGAATCAAACCCAGGCCCCGCTGGAAGAATTACCATATCGACACGAATCCGAGGGCATGGAAGAACAATTCACTTTACTTTGAATCTTATCTTTCAATGATCCACACAGCACATTTGCATGAATCATCGACACAAATCTTTTACTTCTTTTAAATCTCTTCCCTTCTTTCACTCCTCTTCAATCATTTCTGGCCTCGAATCTTTTCCTCGAGGAGAAAAAGGAAAAAGCAAGCAAGCCCGCCCCCAAAAATACTTCTTCCATGAATCTCGATTTCTTTTCCGCCATTCCTAACGCCACGAGCTTCGTACTGTATAAGCAAACAAACACATTATTTCAAAAAAGAAGTAAAAAAATTTAATCACTAAACGTCAAATACCCATCGGTACTGACGCGCCTCTTCGGCTATCCACTGAATGACGAGAGCTTCCTTCCACAGTCTACTCACTTCTGCCACCTTGGGACTTGAGGAAATTCATTCCCCTTTAAAATCTCCCGTGATGGTTCATCGCCATTCTATGCACACAGATTTTAAACTACATTACACAGAAAACAAAATAATCCGCAAACCAGAATCACGACACTTGCCTTCCATGGCCTACGCATATGGCTACATGAAAATCTTCATGACCGTCCTATCCGCCATGAAATTTTCCATTCCTGTGACTGAATTTCCTTACGGTGATCGCTCATTTCTCAACCAGCCCAAACATTCATTAGGGTTTTCCATAGCCAAAGAAATGGAGGTTATGAGCTAGGCTCACCCCCATTCATTACATTGACCAGTTTAACGGCTGTAATTAGTCCGTCCGTCAGTTGAAGAAGGGCGTGTTCCTGGAATTCAGGCAGTCACTGTCGCCGGCGGGACAATAATGGACTTTGGGGACTCTGACAGACAGACAATCTGCCGTCCGTCTATCCGTCCGGCAAGTGGACGTGGATTTAAAGTAGGTTAGGTAACCAGCTAAGCCATCTTTTCACTGCCGTTCCTTCTCCGTCAACTGCTGCCTAACATCAGACGTACTTTATCCCTGTCTTGCAATTAATTATTCGGAAGCCGGGAGTTATTGACGGCGACGGCATCGTCGTGGATCGTATCGCGTACGTAGTCATTTTCCTATCCCACGTATTTGTACGATTAAATAACAGAAATACGTAGGAGCAGCTGAAAGCAACAAGTGCTGTTGGACATGGGCCCACCCGTACTTTCTGACATCTTCCACTTCATCTCATTCCCATTTCGACTCGATTCATCATTCCACTCTTCACAAGAATATTTTTATTTTTATTTATTAATTAGTTATTATGTCTCGACATGAATAAGGTAAAAATATCAAAAAGTGAAAGTCTACATTGATTTGTTTTTAGCGAAACATTATTACTATTTGGTAAAAGTGATAGTTTACTTAGATATCTTTTTCAGTGAAACATTATTACTATTTAGTAAGAGTGATGGTTTACTTGGATTTGTTTACGATTTTTTTTTGAAACATTGTTACTATCAGGTAAACGTGAGAGTTTATTTCCATTTACTTCGATATCTTTTTGAGTGAAATATTATTACTATTTGATAAGAGTCAGAGTTTACTTGATATCTTTTTAGTAAAAAATAATATTAAATTTGAAGAGTTATTTATCTTTTAAATCCTTATCACTTTCTTAATTAAAAAAATTATTTTAAATGTATTTTTAAATATCATTTTAACAAAAGTAACTTAATTAACCGATAATTTTTTTTATTAAAATTTCATTTTAAATATGGTAGAACATCAGTTTGAGATATAGGTTCCTTTTAATGGGATTTTGTTATTTTAGGTTTTTCGTTTTTTAAAAGTTAGGTAATACATTTTTTTATAAGGGTTAAATTTGTAAGAATGGTTGGGTTTATTTAAGTAAATTTATTTTAGAAAATTTTTTCCAAAAATAATATATTTATAAAATGTTAAAATAAGAATAGGAAATTTTTCAGATGTGCATTTGATGTAGTTTGTCAAAAGATAGGCTATTTAAAGGAAGATTGTTGAAGGATAAGTGTGTTTTGGGTTAAGTTTTTTAAATTGTTTTGATGACAATATTTGAAAGATAAGTGTGTTTTGGGTTAAGATTTTAAAATTGATTTGATAATAACATTTTGATCTATTTTGTCAAAAGATAAGCTATTTCAAGAAAGATTATTGAATGATGAATGTGTTTTGGGCTAAAATGTATCAGAATGGCAAATCATGCAAGTTTATTTAATAATAAAGTTTTAGAAAATATTGCCCAACAAGAGGGTATAGAGGGTAGAGGTACTTTTGACAATTTTATTAAAACAACATAGCTAGCCTAACATATTGGGCATTTTTTAGCAAGGTATAACCAAATCCAACAAGCGATGTAGAAATTGGTGGAAATGGACTTATGGATTCAAATGTATCAAAAACCCAAGGGTACTAGTGGCCTGCAATCTTAGTGAATCTGTTTCACCTTTCTAATGATGCAAAATCAAAATTTATTGGATTCCAATTAAAAAAGGGTTGGAAATGGATGTTTAGATAGATTTACAGTGGATTGAACACACCTATAAGAGATGCATACAATGTATTAGATATGATTACCTCCATTGAATGCAAGGCAAAATTGAGTCTATGGACACTTGACATTTTTGCATATGTTATAATTGCCTTATAAGCAACCTAATCTTAGTGTCACAGTATTTAAGTATGTAATGCGAAGCTTAGGGACATCTAGAGATTCTTTAGGGATTACTCTAAGGTTTTGGTTAGATGTTTAGTAGACATCATGTTAATTATTTATTATGTTATGATTCAAGGGATCTAAATAACTAACATGTGTTCGAAATGGCTTTCATACTCTTTTGATGATATTAATTTATGTTTGACTCTACATCCATCCTATAGTGCACTATGTGTGTTTCATATTTTGTTTTAGTATAATTATTTATGTGATTTTGTTGCACGAATTTTTTATGAACGCTTCACACTTCATTACAATAGGACATTCACCCAAAATCATATACACTATTTTACAAACACAAATTTATATAATATGTGTCTCTCTATGTATAAATGTTGAATGGGAATTCTACCAGTGTTTGTGATTATGTTGATGTATATCATGATTTTTAATATATAAATAATTAATTTTAATACATTATTGTTGTCCCTTTTTGTGCATTGATATTTCTCAAAGCGACATCTATTGGATGTTTAAGGTGAGAATGTCCTTCCTCTAAAAGCTTAGAGGTTGCCAATATCCTTCAATTATTTAGACTATACCCATGTTGGACAGTTAAAAAAACCTTTTGAATTAAATTTATTGTCAACAAAGGGAGAGATGAAAAATATCTATACCCCACTCTCAAAGATGTGTGATATGGACACAAACATAGTTATGATCAAGGGGTCACTCTCATCACTACTTCTTTACTCCCTAAATTCTCCTCAAGGTGGGGTTAAGAAGAGGCATGAATTAGACAATTCAAACCAAAGGATGGGATGCAAATAATGTTATTGGGGACACCATCAACATCGAATCAAGTTTTTGAACAAATAGATTTAATGAGGGAGTATAAAGCATGGAAAGTGAAATGTGTTAGTGTGTAAGATCTTAAGCCAAGATATTTAGAAGAAGTGTGCATCTCTTTAGTGTTGTAAATTAATGAAGTAAATATGTAATAATAATTGTTATTATTTTCCATAAGGGCAAGATATCTATTAGGTTATTCGACCCTAAGACTAATCCTTTATAACGCACCCGAGAATAATGGAAAAACATGCCCAATATCAAGGTTGTCTCATTTGTCAAGATTAAAAAAACCCCATGTTGTTTATCATTTATAATGAGCCCATGTACTTTAGTCTTAAACTCATGACCTCCCAAAGTACTACAGAATCATAAGACACAAGGGTAACCATATTGCCGACAAGCCTAAGCCCAAGACACAAGGGTAACCATATTGCCGACAAGCCTAAGCCCAAGCCAGTATTTATTTATTTGTAAAGCATCCATATTTATTTATGGGATAATAACAAGAAAATTTATTAATTGGATCTAAGCCAAGAGGAAAGGAGCATATTTTCTTATGCTAAAAATCATATAGATAGTTAAGGGTTCCTTAAGAAGATAGTTATAAAGCCTCAGCATTTTAAATTGGCATAGCAACATATCAACTCAAGGGGATATTTTTTAAGAGACAAATCAACTTAAGGAAACATGTCTAATGCCCATTCTTTTTTCAAGATAAAAAAAAGGAGAATAACAAACCCAACAAGAGGAAGGACTCGATGATGAAACCTCAAGGGTGGCACTGAAAAAGGACACCAAAACATCAAAGCACGTAACTTTGATAAACGACCTTGTTTATCTTGTAAGAGGAATGATATGGGCATGGATGTCACACTCTTGTCACTTATTTACCCCTAAACCCTTGTAATGGGAGATGAAGAAGATGAGTGAATTAGATAACTTAACATAATAAAAATGAATTAAACATTATCAAATGATGCATTGTAGATTATATCATTGGAGACTCTCTCCACCTCAAATCAATCCATTGAATAGATAAATATAAATAAATAATAGGAGATTAGCATGAGAGACAATAAAGTAGGGATTCCTAGGATTATGTCTCTTTATAAAAATTATGATTCTAAGGAATTATGTTTTTGTTTTAACATTATTTACCTCCATCTCAAGAGGGGATGAATGTGTATAATTTTCACCACCTACATTTATTGATCAAGATATGCATTTCTACCCCCCACCCATACCCTCTCATAGGGTGTTAGTAGCGGGGAGTGCCCAAACTTCACATCCCATGCTTAACACTTCATGGTGGTGGAAGTGGAGGGTGAAGGCGCATGACAGTGAGGACCTTCAACCCACCTTGTCCACCTTCTCATGATTGTGGGCATGGGTGTGTGATGACATCCTTAAAAACAAAGTTGTGAAGATGTAATTTTTTTACCCCCCACTTTTACTTTTCCACTTGAACTTGTGAAACTAGGGTGGAAGGTGAAGGTGCACTCTTGCATTAGCATGGGTTCCTGAGATGAACAATGTCCTGATGACGAGATGAATTGTTAGTATATACATCCATCCTTTATTATACCCATCCTCGAGGCACTAGGTAATATTCACCTTATCATGAACGAGATTAACTAAAAATAAATAAAAATCCATTTGTTAGGTTATGTGAGTCCTGAGATGACTAGCACGCTTAACCTATGGCTTGAGTAACAACAACCCAAAAAGCATCTAAGCCATCAAATTCACTCAAGGATCCTACTCAGCTTGAACCACACCAACCCCTAGTATGACTAGATTTTTTACACGGAATTTAAAACTAGTGACCTTTACACCAGAGAATACATTAATAGAATACCCTATTGCCATTTACTCTACACACCATATATATATATATAAAATAAATATAAAAAAGTCTCAAAAATAATGTAATGGAAGTAACCCAAAATGTACGTTATAAAGATTAAGATGTATACTTTGAACCCATTCCTACCCTCCCTTTCAAAGAATATGGATATAGGAAGATACCATTTCACACCTTCACCTTCCTAAGAAGGTAGGTATAAAAATATAAAAGTGCGAAATAGTCGAAAAGCTTTTTCAATAATATAATTATATATAAATATTTATTTTGTGATAAGGAAAACTAATGACATTAAGGTCCAATAATGAGGGGGTTAAGACTTTTGGGTTTTGCCAAAAGCCAAGGAATTAACGAGGGGACCATTCCATAGGATTGGTGTGGAACAGAAAACCATCTCCATCATGCAGACAAGGAGCATCCTTGGACAAAAGGGCCATGCTACATGTCACTCCCTACCTGGAGCAAAGGCAAGGGACCACATTCTCATCGTTATAACATGTACTTGCATTGTGGCTTTTGCCAAGAAATGGAGATGATGGTTGTGTCATATCTTGAGGGGAGTGAGGAGGACATGGAGGGACTTGAAGGTGTGGGCCATGGGGGGTGGAGGGGCCATGAATAATATAAAGTACAGAAGGGAGTTAGTTTCTTCTTCCTCCACTGTGTGGCACACAACTACTTCCCAATAGGAAGAAGAATATCTAGGCATTATTGCGACATGTTTGTCCACTCATAGTATGTAACTTAAAGTTGACCTCGAATCCCTGAAAACCACCAATGGGTCATCATGTAGTTGTGATGTTAACACATAATAAAATCCCATAAAATAATAAACTTAGCTCACATCATTAACTTTTCAAACATGGTTCGTGGTGAGAAAGAGGCAGTTGTCATAAAATCAAAGGCTCACCAACTTGTTACAAAGTCCACACCCCATGACAGCAACATAACATGCTTCCTCCTGGTCCGATAATGAAGTGGAGCATGCGCAGGTTTTGAATATATTTAAAGGTCAAGTTAGTTGATGTATGACACAACCTTCACTTGGGAAATAATTTTATGTAAGGGAATATAACTATTATTTATTTATTAGAGAAGTAAATGATTATCTTTCTCATATCCTAATACATTGTACTTTGAACTACAATAAAATAATATACATATACCCGAGATACATATATACCCTAGGATGTCATTGTTGGTATATATAAAAAATTAATTTAAAAAGGATGTCACTGTTGGTATGTATAAAAGATTAATTTAAAGAGGTTGGAAGATCTAATTGCTCAAGCAAAGTGAAATCATGCATCCCCATGGTGGAACTAAAGAAATGGATATGTGGGAGTCAAAGGGTTATTGAATGCATGACAAGGAAAGAGATCTACTTGTATAAACTTGAAGGGGAAGTAATGTATGGAGATTATGTTGCAGAGATATGGAAGGGGATTAAATGAGAGGTAAGTAGGATTTTCCCGGT
This sequence comes from Pinus taeda, assembly GCA_000404065.3. Classification (NCBI taxonomy): domain Eukaryota; kingdom Viridiplantae; phylum Streptophyta; class Pinopsida; order Pinales; family Pinaceae; genus Pinus; species Pinus taeda. The sequence continues at coordinate 14,678 of APFE031227854.1, forward strand.
CACAGTCACACTGGTTATTAAAAAGTGAAAATAGATTTTATTATATATTTTAATAAGTAAATTAGTAGTTATTAAAAAGTGAAAATAGATTTATTATATATTTTATATAAGTAAAATATGTTACCATTGTGATATTTTTTATAATAAATATTTCTATATTATGATATTTTATTTATAAATTAATATGAAAAATATATTATTTAATTTATTATATTTAAAATTTGATATTCAGTGGAGTAGAGCATAAATAATTGACAAGTATAATCAATTTCATTAAATTTATGAAGAGTGTAACTGTTATCAATATCTTAAAGAATAGGAGATGGTATTATCTCACAACTTTCACATGGTACAATGGCAACATTTTATGTGGATTAATGTTATTTTATGTGACAATGGTTGATAAAGAAGTACATTTATTATTCACTTATTTGAATGTCAAATCATATTAACATTTATATGACATACTATTTTTTTATATGTTAATTTTAAAATTTAGTATAAATTTTTTTTAATTATAAATATTTAACATGTTAGAAATCATTCGAGAAGAAAAATCTTTTTTAAGATTTTAAATGATAATTTTGCAAGTGAAAAAAATGCCTTTTTCTTTATTTTCTATCTAACTAATCAATTGATTTAGATTGATTGACATAAGTGTAAATACTATTAATCATGTACATAAGACTTAATGCCCATAATAACATAGACCAATCTTTCTGTAAACACCTATACATTTAAAAAATAAAAAATAAAACTAAAAATCATAAAGCAATGTTTATTGTCAATTTTAATAAATAACCGCTAAAACTTCTACAATATTTAACATCTATAATATCACATACATCTAACCCCAAAATTTATAAATCAAATCTTAATTTAATATATATATAATATATGTATTTTTATATACATTATATTGAGAAGTATTAAATATTATTAAAAAAATATTTTTTAAATAAAAATTTAATATAAACATTTTAACTGAAATCAAATTATACACATTACTATTAAAATTACTAAAAAAAATTAACCATTTATATTAATATTTTAAAATTTTTATTTAATATATTTAGTAAAGTTTTATAAACTAAATTCTATTAATATTAATTAATTAATTAATTAAAAATATAAAAAATAATTTTTTTAAATTAAATTATTTTTAATATTTTAAAAAATATCACTTATATATTTAATATTTTGAAACTTAATAAAATTTATCAAAAGTTTTCCTTTTAAATATAAAAATAAAGTTGTGCTGCAAAATACTTCATTCTTTTATTTATTTAATTAAATAGTAAGATACTCTTCATAAGTGTATATCTTATATTTATTTCATACGTGTATGTCTTTTATTTATTTATTAGAATAGTAAGCTACTCTAAGTAAGTGTATGTTTTGGAATTATCTTTTTTTTATTTCACTAATTTATTAAAAGTAATAAGAATGTTTTATTATCCATTTAAAAAGGGGGAGAGCATATTTGTGAGTCGATAACGACGCAATAGATCAACTATTGAAAATAAAAAATGTGAATCATTATTAGGATGACACAACTCAAATATTGGAAATAAAATATGGGAATTCTCAAATAAGAGGACACCGCTCCCATATTGCATATTGAATATAAAGTAATGGATAAATAAAGAAGAATAAAAATATTTAAAAAAAAAATAATAATATAATGATTGAAAAAAAGAAGGGGAGAAAGCATATTTGCGAATCCATTATTGGAAATGACACAACTTAAATAATTGGAAAAAAATATGTGAATTCATAAATGGGAGGATATGGCTCAATATGGGGTATAAAATAAAGCATATAATGTTCAAATATGGAAATCTTGTTAATAAATTAATATTTCCATTAAAATTATAATATTTTTAATATGTAATAATATTAATATTAATTTAGAAAGTTTTTTAACTATTTCTTAATATGTTAGTAATTTATATTAACATAGTTTGAGTGGGTTTAATGGTTAAGAGTATGTGTTTCTTCTTAAGAGGTCACATGTTCAAACTTAAAGGGGCATAGAGTATGTAAGCTTTCGTAGGCTTAGCTCAAATAGTCGTGTGGGGAATCTTTTGTCCCACAAACAAGAGGGTCTCATATGGTGTTTCGCTTGGCCGTGACCATAAAATTGGATTATTATTATTATTAGTATTTAATTGATAATTCATGAAATTATAAGTTGAGAGAGTTTTTGTAGTTTTTGGCTTGTGATTACGAAAACTAGATCAAAGATAATCTAAAGATTTTTTATAAATGAGAATTCGAAATTAAAATAGAGATTATCTAACACACTACCATGTCTAGGATGGAAAATTATAGATAAAGTAGGAAAATTAGTAAATCAAGAAACTATCATAAAAACTATGAATGAATAGAGGGATCCACCTCAATTGGGTCGTCAACACAATTACTAGCAATCCCTAGATCAAGATGTGGGATGAGGTGTGTTTCAAGTCACTCCATTCTTCTTGCACAAGTCTTTCATCTACAGTTGCATCCCATCCAACATAAGTATAATTTTGTCTTTGGCATTATTACAATCTAGGAGCACCTTGCTTAGTAGTGCCTTTAGTTGCTAGTAGAGATCTATGGTGTGCAAATATTCGTTTTGTGTACCTATGGCATGACATGTGTCTGATACCCAAGCAACAACCTTTGTAAGAAAAGTCAAAAAGACATTACCTCTCCTCAACCACTTCACCTTCTACCCTTTGGATCTCTTGTTGAACTTCCAAGGGAATTTGATCTTTGAATTACTGAGTTCAAGGATGGGTTTTGAATCACACTCATGAGCTTCCTTTGGCTTCGTAGTAACTCACTCCTCTTTTGTTTGTGACCTTGATGTCTTATCATGGCTAGAATTGGAGTTGGTGTTGCCAATGGTGGTGGGGTGTAGAGAATAAGTAAGAACCAAAAACCCTCAAGAGGTGGAAGTATGACCAAGATATAGGGAGCAAACATTTAGAACTCTCATGCAGTGTGTTGGTGCCCACAAAAAAGGGGTGGGGGTGTAAAAAGGTTAGAGACCAAAACCAATAGTAATTCATAGGAACACTAGGAGAAAGGAAACAACGAGCTTGCCATGCAAGAAATCTAGAAGCTCGAGACTGTAGAGACAAAGGATCCTCTTGGATTGTGGTTAGCAAGTGAGAAGAGCAAGTCACCATTATAACAACAACAACCAATGAAATATAATAAATCAACTAACTACCAATTGAATTGTGATTGTTTTATCATCTATGCATGTGGATACAATCTTTGTGATGAATGCTTAGAATGGTGAATCCACCTGTGGATCTGGGCTATTAATCACTTGGGAAAGGGATGACATGGCACATCCATCTCCTTCATTTCTTAGTGGGACTGCTACCTTTCCTTTCTCTCATACCACCCCATATGGATGATATTTAATTTAAAGTTCAACTTAATTGGATGTTAAATTTATAAATAAGATTTTTTTTTGGATAAAGGATTTATTATTATTATTATTTTATTAGAGGAAACTGGTAACTAGGCCGATTTTGTACTCGTGTGACATGGGGTCGATTCTAACTACTACCACTATACCTCTAGGCACCTACATACGCCCCTTCCATAGACACGGGTAATCGGGGAGATTTGAACCTTGAATCTTGTAGTTTAACATAGTAGGTCATATCAAAAACGATTACTAATTAAAAACTACCTCAACATTTTATATATTTAAATTATAGAATTATATGTATTTTATTTTTTTCTATTTTTTAAAAATAATTAATTTTCAAAAGGTAATTAATTTTGAAAAACTAATAATTATCAAAATTGTTAAAAATTTATATTTACTTAATTTATAATTTTAATGGATTTGATTAAGTCTTAAAACCTAAGTTAAAAATCCCCGATGGGGTGACTGTGCCTAGGGACGCAAGGAGCAGGGTGGGTTCCCACTACCCCAATGATCCTCCTGGAAATTAAACATGGGGTGGTGTGGCATCTAGGTGACATGCACCCTCATGTGAGAATTGAAGTCGTTGTAATATGAAATTTACTCTACTTAATGGTGTGCATGTTGATTTATGGAGCCAACATGCAATGTCATGGAATGAAACATGTTTGTAGGTTGTGGGTGGCTCAGTTTGGTATGGGATATACATGGGGGCATATCCTACCTGCCTTCAATAAGTAGGGTGTGGAGGGTAATGGAGATGGGGATTTGTGCATCATGCAAGAGCCTGTGAAGGGGAGCATTTGTTCTGTTTGGGGAGATAGGAGTGGAGGGATATTGGCTGAACAGAATTTTAGTTGGGAGATTCCTAGAATAAGGAACTATTGCTTGAAGCTACTTGGATAATTAGCTAGGCAGAGTTTACAAGACTCTATCATAGGAACGTAGGCTGTGCTCCAGCCTTTGTTTTGGATAGCCCATGTCTAGAATGAGGTAAGAATTTGTTGTTTCCTTCTTTGCTAGGTCCATTTCTTATTTGAAGTATTTGCTTGCACTCGTATTTTACGGGGGTGTGGGTTATGGGTTGATGCTCCTAGTAGATTGAACTCTCTTTGCAAGTTATGGGTTGTTGGGGGCTTGTTATTTTACTGGAGGGTCAAGGGGTTGTGCCAAGGAGATATGTGCCCATTGCAAAAATTAATAGAAATTTTCTACTACTAATGAATTCAAACTGAAAGCAAGAGATTACAAATTTCCTCTACAATACTACGGAATGGAAATCACAATTTAGAAACACATGCAATGACATGCAACCATTAAAACCAAAAGAACACAATGATTTACAACGGAACCCAACTAGGAAAAACCCCTCTGATGTTTTTCATTAATCAGATGAGAATGAGAAACTATTACAATGTCTTGCTTCAACTCTGAAGCACACCCTGCACTGTAAACTTGTTCTCCTGCTAACTATCCTGCTCTGGCCAACACTTAGCCAATTCAAGCCTCCAGCTTCCTCCTATTTCCTTGCATGACTCAAGAGAAATGAACTCCTAAATCATAAGGGAATTCCCTATTTCCTTGCACAAATTCCAAGGAATTGATCACCTGATTAACTGATAAGCATATACACTTAACTAATATACAATTGATAATTACAATGTGTCGTCCTCGACTCAAGCTAGGTAATTTGAATTCCATGCATGTCTGGGCTCTTTTTAGCCCACTGACTAGTTTAACTAAGAGACCACTGAGTTAACAATAGTTCTACTACTAAATTAATCTTCAACTGCCTCAATTAATTACTTGAGCTCAGTTAACTGAGTTCAACTAAAAATAACTGAACTATATTGCTAAATTTTAGCAATCACTACATGCACAACTCTACTCCAACCCTATAACTTGAATTTACCAACTTGGCTAGTGGACAAGGCCATGCCACTCTAGCTAACTACAATCTAAGTCATCCTACTACTGTGGAAAATTGAATTACTCAATTTGATTAAGGCACAAGTCAAATTGAGCCTTTCTTGCTATAATTTCTGACACCCAAACTCTCCATTGTCTGGCCTGGTAAGGTTTTCAACCCTCAACAATGTTCTTTCCTAGTGCTTTTTGGTGTGGGTTGAGGAGGGGATGAAGTCTAAGGGTTTGGTCCTGAGTTCTTTAGAATTGAATTTGTGTTCTTCTAGTCTACCTTTGCACCTATTTAGAGGTTCTGCGTTTGTAATATTTCTTTGGGTTAATTCTGTGAGTGGTGGAGTTGGTTGTTATTGTGGGTAGAACCTTGTCTCACTTTACCAACACTAGCATTACATTATTCCCTTGTCAGCTCGTGGTCACCAGGCCAACCTCAGAAGGGGACCTTTGGGTTGTTTTGAATAGTGGTTAGCAATGAATGTGTTTGCAATTTTAAGCATTGGTGGTTGGTGTCTCAATGTGTTCTGTAGGATCCGTATCTGTGGGGCAATTGAGTTATATTCTGGGTGTGTTGTTTTCAAGAGTGTCACTGTAAGTTTTACAGTGGCCCAATTGAAAATGCCTCACTAATGTGGATGAGTGCTAAGAGGTGTGGGGGAAAGAGGACAAAATGGGGGTAGCTTGCAAGAAGACCTCGGTCAGGATGAGGCTGTCAACCCAGTCCCCACTCAACCATATATAACGATGGTTTGTCCCCTTCAACTAGATGATATTGATAGTGTTTTGAGTAATATTACTCTCACTCTGGATCAGTGCAGTGGGGCTAGACATGACCACTGTAATGACATTATAAGTTTTATGAACAACCTTCAACACAACCAGTGGCAGATGCATGATAGATTGGCTAGCCTAATGTGGGGGGGTAGGCACATTCAACATAAGCTAGATCAACTTGATGGTAGGTTGGTCCATTTGGAGAAGCACGCCCATTGTGATGTCAAACCTCCTCCATCTCCTAGCTCGGGACGAACCACCCTACTTTGGTCAACTCTTCTGATTTCTAATAGTTGTTGGTTTTATCTTGATCTTGTAGGTGTTTTGGTATCATTTTCCTTTTCAACTTTGGTTATCAAGTTATTATCTTGGAAACTTGCTATGTATTTTGGTTTGCACCTACTAGCTAATAATTCTAGTAAGATTGAGACCAATAAAATTTTGAAAAATTATATTTTAAATAGTAATATTTTAACTTCATAAAAACTCCTTGATTTATTAATTTTTTTTAACAAAATACTGGATGTATTAAACAAATTATTAACTATTTAAAATCGATTTGAATTGTTAAATATATAAATGAAAAAAAAAATCATATATATAAAAGAGTGAGAGAATATCACTACTTGAGTAAGATGATTAGTGTTTTTTCTTCCTTTGACTTCATTGTTTTCATAAACATTTTGTCCACTTAAAACCATGGACCACGTATAAAAAACCAATCAAAAGACATAATGTGTAAAAATTAATATAAAATCGGTTTGTTTTATTTAGAAAAGAAGTCCAAATATGGATAGCAACATAAAGTGACCGAACATTTTATGATGAGGAAATGGACAAGTCATATAAGGCATATTGGAATTATAAATGATAAATGTGGGGAAATATTTATAAATTTCATTATAAAAAATAGTTGAAAGTTCGCCGTGATTATGATCGATAACTGTAAATGAAAAAATTAAAAAACTTTTATATTGATTGTGAATAGGTCATAAATTTAATTTCATAATAATGTATGAAACTACATAAAATGGGATTTGAAATTAGTATTCTAGTAATTAGGTTTAAAAATATATATAATTTATATTTCAAACTATTATAAGTTGAAATTATAATAAATTATTAGTATATTTTTAAAATTGATAAATGGATTGAGCAATGGATATATAAAATAAAATAAGGAGTATTTATAAATGCTTGAAATCATAAGAAGAAGTGGCATTATTGTTAAGCATAAAGTATGAATTTATTATTAAGATAATAAGGTAGTTGTGATCAAAGATTTTATCTTCAATGGTGTATTGAGATCTAAACTAGCTTTAATTTTTTGAGATTTAAATTAGTTTAAAGTTGTGATAATGGAGATTTTTATTATTTAGTTTTTTTTATATTTTTGAATGTATATTTCTCAATTTATTTTATTTGTAATGTTTATTTTATAATTTATATGGGAGTGGAGAGTATTAATAAATTTTCTTATTCTTGTGTTTAAGTGTATTTTTGTAATTTGGTTTATGTTTTATGATGTCTATTGGTGTTATTTTACGAGTTTTCATTTGTGCCTTAATGATAGCTACGATTTAACAGACTTATGCATGTTTGGTTTAATTTCATTTAGCTTGTGTGGTTTGACTCTTATATATTATTATCCTTAGCCATTATGTGCATTTGATTGATTTTTACTTCTGGTTTAACAAGTTGTAATGTCCACCCTTAACATGGGTTTTCATGTCCTATTTTCGTGTTTGATAATGAAAAATAAGTCAGCATCACACGCTTTCAACTAATGACATGAGAGAATGAGAAGTTGGGTATTATATCAATAGGCAAGGAATGAGCAAGTGACATATGCACATGAAAATGGCATGATGCCATGATATACAAGGGTCCAAAGATATATAGTGTATCAGAACAAATGGTGGTGATATTGGCTTGTGTATGAAAAAACATCATGATCAAGCAACCTGCAAATTTACATAATTAGATTCACGATATTAGTAATGAAAACACAATGTCAATTATGATGGGAGTGGCATGCAAAATGGTAAAGTGATTTAGAAATGGTTGACACTACACACATGATGTAGAAATTACGATGTAGATTTGCAACTACTCATGAAGTTTTAAACAAAATCACAAGACACAAACCTACTATACTGCTCTACAGACATTAATTCACAATCTAGAACAAAAATTCCAGACATGCAATAAAAAATAACACACATACAACAACTATTTTTCCCGGGGAAAGAAAACTGCTAAAAACCCAATGTCTGTTTGCATTAAATCATAAGAATAGAGATGTATTACAATTGCTTTTCTCAACTAAGCACACCCTGCAAGTGCACAACCTATCTCTCTGCTGACTGAAAGGCTCTGACCCAGACTTAGTCAAATTTTGCCTCTGCTTGAGCTCTTATTTCCTTGCGTCATTCCTTGATAAATTAGGCCCCTATTATTTTGGAGATTACTCAAATTGATTGCACAATTCCTTTAGGTTGATCCTCTGACTGCATGCAAAACATGTACACTCAAGACTAGTCTACAACTAATATTACACTACCTTGGAATCTCCACCGCAACTGGGTAACTCGAATTCTCTACATTCACTATCTATTTTGGATTGAATAATCAGTTAATTGGATGATCACTGAGTTTGAAGAAATCCCACTGCTTAATTGAACTTCCACCAGTTCCTCCAAAATTTGGAACTAGTTTAACTGAAAACAACCTGAGATAACTGACCTTGATTGCTACAAATTAGCAATCACACATGCACAACTAAAATCTATCTCCTCCAAATCAAATTTACTGAGTAAATTGGGTGACACAAGCCATGTCACACAAGTTAAGATTATCCAAGTTGTCTGCTGACATGGAAATTCAAATTTTCTCAGTTTAATAAAGGCAAAATCAAATCGAGAATTTCTTGTTGCATTTTTCGACACTCCCTCTGAACAAGAAAGGGATTATCAACCACCCCTATCTTGCACCTTTGGAACTCGAACTTCCCTCTTGACAAGGCCTTTTTCAAAATGTCAGCATCTTGTTCCTCTATCAAAATGTATTGTAACAACATTATCTACCTCTGCACATAGTCCTATCAATGGTGATATTAGATATCTATATGCTTGGATTGATCGGGAAAAACAAGGCTCTCAAAGAGCTTGATTCAACTCTGATTATCCTAGTAGATCACAGTTGGATCCATCATCTAACCAAACAATCCAACAAGTATATTTCTCATCCATATCACCTCACAGGTTGCTTGACTTGCATCCATGTGTTCTGCTTTTGCCGAGCTGAGCGCCAATGATATTTTCTTCTAGTTGTACCAAGAAACTATTGTGAACCCAACACTAAAATTTCCACCTGATGTATTCTTTCAGTCTAATGGACTCCCCACCCAATCTGCATCTATCAAGCCACACAACTTCACTCCTATGTCCATCTGTACCATAGTCCAAACTGGGTAGTGCCTCTGAAGTACCGTAGAACATGGTTAACTTCCCTCCAAAATAATTTGGTTGGCCTAACCATAACTTGGCTCAGTTGGTTGAGTGCATAGAATATCTGGTCATGTGTTCACAAGGTACATCAGTGAACCCACTAACTATTGATAAATGGTAGCTTCCACTTCCTCACTTGAAGTGGCATCCTCCTTCCTCCAGTTGGTCACTAGAGGTGTCTCCATGGGTTTGCAACTCTCCATGTGGAATCTCTGTAGTATCTCATTTGCATACTTGCCTTGAGAGACAAACAGTTCCCCATCACCTTGCCATACTTCCAAGGCGAGGAAGTAGTGCATGAGACCTATGTCCTTCATTTCAAACTCCCTTGCAAGGTCCTCCTTGCAAGAACTAATCCCCTGCTCATCACTAGTTAAAATCAAATCATCAACATATAAGACAATAATGAGAAATTTATCTTCTACCAAGATATGATAGAGGTTTGCATCCGCCTCACTTTTGTTGAAGCCCAAACCGGTGAGATAGTTATCGATCTTGGTGTACCAAGCATGGGGTGCTCATTTGAGATCGTACAATGCTCACTTGAGTTTGCACACATGAGACTCTCAATCAAATGTCTCAAAACCTTCTGTTTGCTTGATGTACACCTCCTCCTCAATAAGTCCATTGAGGAATGTTGTTTTTACATCCATTTGGTGGATTTTCCACCCGATTTGCACAACTAGAGCAATAATTGATCTAGTGGATGAGTACCTTGCTACAGGAGAAAAGGTCTCCTCATAGTCAATCCTTTCAACTTGAGAGTACCCCTTGGCCACAAATTTGGCCTTATACTTCTCTATGATTCATCTACTGCCCGATTTACCTTGAAGATCCATCTTGAACCCACAACTAATTTATCTGTTGGTCTTGGGACCACTTCCCGAACATTGTTCTTTACAATGGATTCATATTCCTCCACCATTGCATCAGCCCATGTAAGTTTCTTTACCGCTTCCTTGAAAGAGGATGGGTCAATATCAACAAGTTTAGTCATTAGAGCCATGTAGATAGTGTACCGATCAGGTGACCTTCTCTACCTGCGTTGATTTAATGGAGCACCCACATTCTCCCTCGCATCCTACACAAGTCTCTTAGCTTCCATGGTCCTTTTTTCTTCCTTCTATGGATAGTTCTATTTGAGTGTCTATCTCCACCCTCTAATCCTCAATTTATGGCCGCTCCACGACTTCTTGAGGATCCTCCTTTGGAGATAAAAGCTCCTCTTCCAATAGGATTTGGAGCTCCCTCTCAAGAAAGCACCACATGGATTTCTCCTCATCAAATTTTACATCCCTTCGCACAATTGTCATTCTAAGGGATGGCAAGTACACATGGTAGTTGTGGGGAGTTTCAATGCAACCGACAAATGCCCCTAATTTTGTTGTCGGCTCTAACTGCTTCCTTGATTCTTTGGAGACATGGCAGTAGAGGCTCCAAAAATCTTGAAGTGTAACACATTCAACTTTCTCCTTGAGAACGTCTCCTTTGGTGTAATCATGCCCAAAATATGATGAGGACTCTGGTCCTGCAAATAGACTATTGTGTTGTATGCCTCAACCCACAAATCTAGAGGTAGGCCTTGGTCATGCAACATCACCCTCGTTGCTCCCACAATGCTACATCTATTTCTGTCAACCACCCCATTCTATTGTGGGATGTGGGGTGCTATCAACTCTCGTCAAATGCCTTTTTTTTCACATAAATTTTTAAATTCATTCGACTCGTACTCACCTCCATTATCGCTCTTGAGATCCTTCTCCTTCTTGTTGATTTCTTTCTCAACCAATGCCTTGAATTCTACAAACTTGTAGAATGTCTCATCTTTCTTCCGCGTGAAGAAGATCCAACTCTTTCATGAGAAGTCATCAATAAAAATGACAAAATATTTGTGTCTAGTAGTGGTGGCTATCGAGAAAGGTCCGAAAACATCAAAGTGGATCTTTTCAAAGATTGCATGTGTTTTGTTGTCTCGATCATGGAATGTGGATTTTATGTACTTCCCAAAAGTACATCCTTTGCATACATCTTGCTTCTCAAGTGCTCCTTTGGGGAGGCCTGTGGTTATTTGCTGCATGATCTTCAGGGTTCCATGGTGCAAATGTCTGAGCCTTTTGTGCCAAAGTTCATCGACATCGTGACTTTGCACCTTCTCTGCCTTTGTGCTTAATGTAGCGTAGTCTTCCACATCTAACATATACAAGTTCTTCACTCGAACCCCTATCTGCTTCACCTATCCTATGGCTACATGTCTTAGGAATACCTTTCCTTTTTTGAAGATCACATCATAACCACGACCTTCCAAAACTGCAACATAGACAAGATTTTCCTTTAGGCCCAGAATGAACATGACATCCTTGAGCTTGAGGAGGGAGATCGACTCCCTCTAAAAGGTGACTATACTAATCCCAGTCACGTGATACCTTCCATCATCCCCCATATCGATGTGCATCTGCAAATATTTTTATTCTAGGTCACTGAAAAAGTCTTTACACCTTGTCATGTGGAACAATGCACCTGAGTCCAAGTACCACACGCTCCCCATCATTGTTTTGGCCATGCATGCAATGAGGGTAAAGTCAATCTTGAGCCGTGAAGCCAAGGATTCACCTGTTACTCCTCCTAAGGTCTTCTTACTTTCCTTCTTGTGTGGAAACTTCGTGGCATAATGCCCGAATTCATGACAATGGAAGCATTTAATTTTGGAAAAATATTTCTTGTTTCTCCCTTGACTGGGTTCTGGTTTGGATTGAGATTTCTTCCCTTTTCCCTTCTTTGCCTTTCCGTCCAAAGCACTTTTTTCTTCATCCTCACCCTTGGATGAAGTTCCATCTCTGGTATTCCACCTTATTTCCTCCTATACCAAATCGGACCATAAGTGTTCCCAATTCGGTAGTTTCTCCCTCCCATTCACCAAATCTTGATAGCTATGCCAACTCTTAGGAAGGCCTAGAAGGGCTAGGCTTACCAAGTCTTCTTTAGGGACAGTAATACCGACCCCACCAAATTCATCATGACACTATGTAAAATTGCTAACATATTGTGAAATTGTGTCATTATTCTGCATCTTTATACTTCGAAAGTTCATCCTTAAGCGCCAATCCCGTGGTCACTATTATTCCTGAACAATTATATGCTTTCCACATTGTGAATGAAGTTTATTTTCCATGGATATTTGAGACAATGTGATCCTATACTCCCTCCAAGATTATTCTCCTCGCCTTGGCTACATCTTTATTCCATTGAGAAAGGATTTGGGCATCATATACTTGTGGTTTTAATGTATTTTAGCAATCCATTTTCATCCAATACCACCTCCATGCAACAAAATTATAGGATCCTTCTAAGGCATACTCTAGCCTTAGTCCATTGAAGGCCATCTTCTCATCTATGAAGAAATCCCGCTGCACTTAACTCCAAATTCAAACCTCTTGAGAAAAAATTGAATTTTTTCCTCTAATGTGAATCCTGCTATGATACTATGTAGAAATTATGATGTAGATTTGTAACTGCTCATGAATTTTTAATCAAAATCACAAGACACAAAACTATACTGCTTTGCGGACATTAATTCACAATCTAGAACAAAAAATTTAGACATGCATTAAGTAATGACACACATGCAACAAGTATTTTTCCTAGGGAAAGAAAACTGCTAAAAAACTCAATACCTGCTTGCATTAAATTAGACGAATATAATGTATTACAATTGCTTTGCTTAACTCAGCACACCCTGCAAGTGCATAATCTATCTCTCTTCTCACTAAAAGGCTCTGACCCAGACTTAGTCAAATTTTCCCTTTGTTTGATCTCCTATTTCCTTGTGTTGTTCCTTGAGAAATTAGGCCCTTATTACTTAGGAAATTCCTCAAATTGTTTGCCCCATTCATTTAGGTTGGTCCTCTGACTGCATGAAACACCTATACACTCAAGACTCGTCTACAATTGATGTTACACTACCTTGGAATCTCCACCTCAACTGGGTAACTCAAATTCTCTGCATGCACTAACTATTTTGGGTTAGATGATCATTGAGTTTGACTGAAGTCCCACTGCTTAACTGACCTTCCACTAATTCCTTAAAAAGTTGAACTATTTTAACTAAAAACAACCTGATATAACTGACCTTGATTTCTACAAATTAGCAATCACACATTCGGAACTAAACTCTATCTACTCCAACTTGAATTTACAGAGTAAACTGGTTAACACAAGCCATGTCACACAAGTTAAGATCATCCAAGTTGTCTGTTGACGTGGAAATTTGAATTTTCTCAATTTAATCAAGGCAAAATAAAATTGAGAATTTATTGCTACATTCTTCAACACATGAGTACAATTTCCTACTTCATTTAAGTAGATCATACTCATTCCCTATTATTGGAAAACTCTTGATCAAGTTTTGGAGCAATGTAACGAGTTTTAGAGTTTTCGTCCCTCTTAAGTGCATTTTGTGCCTAGAGTCCACCTTTGATATTTAAAATTAGTTTTGAATGTGATGATATCAATAACATCAATTACCTAGATTAGAGACCATATAGAAAGGATGTGGATTGCACACATATATTTGATTTTGATGACATAGTGCTTAGAATAAGGGTCGGACTTTACCCTTTGAGGGCCTTTTGTGCATATTTTAGGTGGAATATAAAAATGAGATTTTGAATTTTGTAAGAGTTCAATATGACATTTTTTGGACCTATGAAATCAAAGAAACTGATAAAAGTCAATTTTGAGGCCCACAAGTACAAAAAACACATTTATTTTTTCCCATCAACTAGGCAATTTTGGCTTCATGGATTGTGTAAGCTAGAAATTTGAAGGTAGAATGGGGCATTCAAGCACTCGTTGAAAATCTCCCCTTACTTTCTATGCTTTTCAATATAAGGGTTAGTGATCCTAGCTCAAATAATTGAGTTAGAATTTTGTAGAGTCAAGAAACCAAAGTATTCCACTAGTGCTCATTTTAATTCATTTTTAATTATTCACTGGGCCTATTATGAGTATTATTATGATCTCAAGCTCACATATAAGGTGTTGTGATGATTTTATAGCTCCAATAACAAGTTTTCAAGCCTTGGTTTGGTGTGTCGAAATTTATGAAGGTATTGAAGCTCTAATGAATTATCATGACTACTAATGAGCTAGAGAGGACTTGGAATTAGATAACATCCACCAAAACTAATAGATTCAACTCATGAAGTACGTTTCTACTAGGATCTATTGAGGAATCAATGTACAAGTTATCATTGAGTTTTTTTCTTAATATTTACAATGTTTTGATAAAGAGAAGGTGAATTCATTAAGTTGGTGAGCTTGTTGGCTACCTAGTCTTGTGATTTGCCTCATGAAGGATAAATTGATGACTTGGGAGGCTAGAAAGCCTTTGAGCTCAATGGTTGACCCTTACTGTTTGATTAGGCTGAAATATTGTATTTTAGGCCTAAAGAAAGAGTTGAATTTTACTATTTTCAAATGATTTAGCCAAGAAAAGCCAAATCATGCATTGGGACCAAGCAAGCCTACAAACCGAACAAAATTACCCCATTGATATTTAAACTCAATGATTAGCCTCCTACAAAAAAACACTCACTTAATTAGGGTGTTTTCTATTTGAACTCAACTGTTGACCTAATGGGGCTTGAAAACGATGATTAGAGGTTTCTACTATTTTTAAGAATATGTTTCTAAAGTGTAATGCTCTAGTTCAAATTTTTTCATGCACAATGTTGGGGTTCTTAAAGGCCATTTGTTGCTTTCTTCTCCTTAATTTTTACTTACATTCATTAGAAGAATATCCTCTTCAACTTTTATTGTCCCTCCTTTTCTCTATTTTGATTTGTATGTTCATATTCTCATAGATGTAGGTTTTAACCCTGTACAGAAATTCCCTACATACGAATTGTAAAACACAGAAAATAAACAATGCAAGAGCATAACACATAAAACACATATATACAGAGATTTTCCCCTGGATCCCAAAATCGGGACTACCAGATTGATTTTTCATTATGTTCCTTTCAATGTTACAATACATATTTATACATGTCAAAGCATCCAATACCATGGA
>APFE031227854.1:48876-66115 GCA_000404065.3 Pinus taeda
ATATCACACTTATTCAACCGAGATTATCCTGATTACACACTATTGCGAAATACATGCATAATACATAATCTCATCTACCATTGATCATCAATTTTGCAGAAGCAGAAACATAAACATGCGCACATAGAAGCATCAAACACATATATCAACACAGTATGTATCCTAGGGAAAGCATCTCGCTAAAAACCCCAAAGTATCTGTATATTATATTGATTGAGAACATGTAATAAACATAGTACAATACTCCTCACAAGTAATCAGTACTAGCTCCACCTGTTACAAACAAACTAGCTCAAATCTGAATCAATCACTGGCTCAAATCACCTCCGTTGCTAGCCCGCCTCCACTGCGCAATCCTGCATAGAGAATGATGAAAATGGCTGATCCATTCACGTGTTTCCCTTGTGTAACACTACACAATCCTCATTGGAAACTCAATCCCACTGATTGTGCAAATCACATGCACAACTATAGTCACAACTGACAGTTGTCTTGCCCTTTCACTCACCTCTAACACTTGTCTCCACTGAACTGTCCATGCACTGAGTTAACTGATGTATTCTTCAGTTTCTTTATGAGTTAATAATTAGTGAATTAATTAATAACTAATTCCCACCACTCATCACTTAGTCTATTGATCAGTTAGACTAAATACAACTAGTTCAACTAAGTCAAACTAAACACAACTCCATCAACTCCTGATCCAACTCCACAGAACTCAATCACTGAAGTTCTAACTGAAGTCCTCCATGCAATAGCTCAAGTTAACCCATAAGAACCATGTATTTCCTTCTAGTAGCTGCATGTGCCACATCTGTAGCTCGAACTGAAGTGCTCCAAGAGGATAAGATAAAATTTATAGTCCAAATATTATGAAGGGCTAATAATATTCGACTGTTCTATTTTTAGCCTGGCAGTCTAAAAATAGACTCCGCCCATATGTCTAAAAATAGAAGTCCATCTATTTTTACCAACATGATAAATCATCCATAAATAGCATCATGCAACTCAATGATCCATATGTCTAAAAATAGACTTTGCGCCAAAAATAGCCTGCGTGCCCACTTAGTGAAGGCGACTTCTTTTTACTAAGCTCCATCATCTTGTTGCATTTTCAACAATTTCTAATGATACCATATCTGGCTATAAAACTATAACTTCCTAAAGTGAAAGCATCCCCATGTATGGAAACATTATTGTGGAACATGGTACTAGTGGGGACATTTCCCTTAGATGATTAGCTACCCATGAAGACATTTGAGCCTCCAAGAAATTATATTCCTCTTAATGACATATTTCCCCAAGGATTGTTTGACCTACTAAAAACGTTTCTACTGCCAACATTTCTAGGAAATGCATAGACCCCCCTGTAGACCTCCCCCAGATGATTTTCTGGGGTTCATGAAGGCAAATTAACTAAACACTGAAACCCAAGTTGTGAGCTTTGATTTTGACTCACATAAAATACAAATCCAATGGGGACTAGGGACATTCAGAGGCTGTGTAGACTAATAGGGACTATTGGCACAACCTGTGGTATGACCCATTGAGAGAATATAAAATGAGTAGATGTGGATAGAGTGGGTGTTATCACTTTGATTGATGGTAACGAGGAAATAATAGTATAAATCCTTTAGACATTGGGTGAATAGGATCCTATCTTCCCATAGAGGCTCCAATCTTAGTAAAAATATATAGAAATTAATAGAAATTTGCTACCACTGATGAAATAGAACTGAAGTCAAGAGATTACAAATTTCCTCTACAATATTGCGGAATGGAAATCACAATTTAGAAACACATGCAATGACATGCAACCGTCAAAACCACAAGAGCACAATGATTTTAAAGGGTAACCCAACGAGGGAAAAAACCCCTCTGCTGATTTTCATTAATTAGATGAGAGTGAGAAAATATTACAATGTCTTGCTTCATATTTAAGCACACCCTGCATTGTAAACATGTTCTCCTACTGATTGTCCTTCCGTGGCCAACACTTAACCAATTCAAGACCCCATCTTGCTCTTATTTCCTTGTGCAATTCCTAAGGAAATTAGCTCCTAAAAGATAGGAATTTCCTCCTATTTGATGGCGCAATTCCCAAGGAATGATTCAATTGCTTAATTGTCAAGCCTAAACACTCAAACAATATACAATTGATAATTACAATGTGCCTTTTCCTCCACTCCAACTAGGAAATTTGAAATCCTTGCATGTCTGGGCTATTTTTAGTTAATTGACTAGTTTAATTGAGAGATCGTTGAGTTAACAATAGTTCTACTACTCAACTAACCTTCAACTGACTCAACTAGTTACTTGAGCTCAGTTAACTAAGTCAAAATGAAAACAACTAAACTAGATTGCTAAATTTTAACAATCACTACATGCACAACTCTACTTCTATCCTATAACTTGAATTTACTCAGTAAACTAGTCGACAAGGCCATGTCACACAAGTTAACTACAATCCAAGTCATCCTGTTGATGTGGAAAATCAAATTACTAAATTTAACTAAGGCACAAGTCAAATTTAGCTTTTCTTGCTACAATTTCTAACATAATCCAATGAGAAATAATGAAAAATAATTTTGAAATTTATCACCCACCCTAATGAGTATAGGGTCAAGAGGATTAGTTAAAGGAGGATTTACATTGACTGCTAGACTTTTGCCTACCACATCAAGGATAAATTACTCCCCTCCTTTGAACCAAATACAATCTTCCTAGGCTCTTCTAAGTCTAAGTCCTCCTCTATATGGGTAATCCTAAATCTTAGTAATTGTAGGTGAAGAAGAAGGGGATGCATCAAGAGAAGAGAATCAAAATGTAAGTGTGTCAGAAAAGACTCCATCTAGGTATGCGTAAAAAAATCATCCCAAATCACAAATTCTAGGTGATAAAGAGGTTGTAACACAAACTAGAAGAACATTTTTTGGATCATCTAGTCACTTAGCTTTATTGTCCATTATTGAACCTCAAAATGTAAATCAATCAAGCAAAGATGAATGTTGGATTAAGGAAATGATGAAGAACTTAACCAAATAGAAAATAATCATACATGAGAACTGGTTCCAAGACCTCAAAATAAAAATCTAATTGAGAACAAATGGGTGTTTAAGAACAAACTTAATGAAAATGGAGAAGTAGTTAGGAACAAAGCACGAATTGTATGCAAAGGATATGCTCAACAGGAAGGAATAGATTTTGAAGAAACATTTTCACCTGTAACTTCACTTGAAGCTATCAAAATGTTCCTAGCATTTGCCAAATCTTCGTAATTTTAAAGTATATCTCATGGATGTTAAATCTACATTTTTCAATGGGGATCTAGAAGAAGAAGTTTATATCAAATATATGAAAGCTTCATACTTGAAAATGA
This sequence comes from Pinus taeda, assembly GCA_000404065.3. Taxonomy (NCBI): domain Eukaryota; kingdom Viridiplantae; phylum Streptophyta; class Pinopsida; order Pinales; family Pinaceae; genus Pinus; species Pinus taeda. The sequence continues at coordinate 52,256 of APFE031227854.1, forward strand.
TAAGAATCTTGTTTGTAAACTTAAAAAAGGATTTATATGGATTAAAACAAGCTCCTTAAGCTTGGTATTGTAACACCCTCCTCCCACATCTACCCAAGCAACTGACCAAATGGGGTAAACATGCGATGAGAGTCCACTATGATAAGATTAAACCTCCTTGGTGACTTTAAGCAAATGGAATTGAAGGAACATCACACACAGTCATCCAATATCATCAACAAAACCTTTAGGAGACAAGTCATCCACTCAGACAACCTATCCTTGGGTGCCATTGCTGTTTGAGAAAGTTAGGGCAGAGTAACACTCCCTAGACACTATCGAGGTGAGTTAGTCTCTAAACTAACACTTTATTTTGCTAGAATTCCAGGATTCGAGCCACATTTTTCGGCCCAGAGCCCGAGACACTGCCTAGAATGGAATGATCACTTAAAATTGGTAAGAATACAAGGAAACAAGGATGCAAAAGCAATAAACTGAACAAGACCATAACTAGAAACCTACTAGCCATGACATGCATTTCGTCAAACATATCATCGACACGTAATCTACAGGTGTAAATAAAAGAATTAAGTGTAGGGGGCTCATACTTATCTAAGAATCACTATGAAACATTATTCCCTCATGCCATTTTCTGAATTATCCTCCATTAAATCATAGTCACATTATCCATTCACATAAAAGTAAAAACATGCTGAGAGCCATACATAGCTACTGTCATAAAATGTTCATATAACCAACATAATAGGAATAGAAATACAATAAACGTATCAACCATCAAATCCATAAATACTGATCCAGGTGGATGTTGGTGGCCACCCACCTATCCCATTTGGACCCCCGCAACTGTCTCATTAATGGATGCAATGAACCAATCGAAGATGGGAATACCACGTTCCACCCGCCCATAGAATGACTAAGCCAATTCTATCTTCAACCATTCACCCCCATGCCATATTCCAAGCATGAATGTGGGGTCTCATAGTACACATCAATCTAAACTCATCGACGGCTTCCAGAGGCCATCCACCTCAACCCATCAAACAGTGATTCCACCTCATGGTAAGAAATCATCAAACCCATTATTAGATTGGTCTCCATCCAAGCCTTCTAGGGCTTCCAGAGAATTTTTCTAACCAAGTCTTCGAAAACTGGTAACTCAACCCACAACTTATACAAGGCTTCCAGAGCATTTGTCCAACCAAGGCTTCCAAGACTAGTAACTCAAACCACCAAGGGCTTCTAGAGAATTTGTCCAAACAGGGCTTCTAGGACTAGTAACTGAACCCAAGCTGTTACAGGGCTTCCAGAGCATTTGTTCAACTAGGACTTCCAGGACTAATAACTCAACCCAAGCTAAGGAATCACAAGAATCAACCAAAACAAAAGATTGAAAGTAAAACCACAATCACCATGACTATCCAGGAAATGGCAAGGCTAGGAAAATCCACTATCAACCCAGACAATCCTCAATACCAGTGACAAATCATGACCAAGAAACCACATGCATGCTAAAACTAGTGAAGAAATCATACATGCAACTTAGTACCTACAAGAAAATATGATGTAGTTACTGATCCTGGTGCCATCTTGCACTTTCCTTCTCTTCCTTTGCCTTCTTGCTCGAAAAATCCAAGTATACCACACTCTCCAAGAGTGCTCCAAGAAAACTCTAAGTCTCCAAGAGTATGAGAGAGAGAATAATGAGAGAGAGATCCAAAAATGAATTGATCAAGCCTTTCCCACTGATCCTCATAAGCCTTTTTATTAATGAGGCCTATATTTTCTTCATTTCCCATTATTTTCCTTCAATTTCCCCCTCACATGCATCCTGTGACCTTTTACCTTCTTTTTCTCCTAATTTCCATTATTTTCATAAATAAATGTGCCAAAATACCCTTTTGCCTCTTTAATGCCTTATCCATTGCCTTTGCCAATTTCCTTAGCCATAAAAAACCAAATGAACACCCCCTAGGATGTCTTTCCAACCATTAAGCTTGGAATACATGTGCCATCATTCATGGTATTTATATATTTTTATATGGAATATTCACCAGGGTTGTTACATGTATTATCGTCTTGACAAGTATCTTCAACAACATGGATTCAAGAAAGGATCCATAGATAGTAACCTATACATCAAAATAGACAATAACAAAAATTTGGTAGTAGTAGTTTATGTTGATGACATCATATTTGGGAGCAATATTGATGCAATGGGCCAAGGGTTTTCTTCAGCTATGCAACAAGAATTTGAAATGTCTCTACTTGGTGAGCTAAAATTATTTCTTGGTTTACAAATACATCAAACTAAGGATGGTATTTTCCTTTCTCAAACTAAGTATCTCAAGAAAATCATGAAGAAGCATGGATTATAAGATTGTAAACCTGTATGCATACCTATGGTAACAAGATGTAGTCTCAACCAAGATGATGGCTCCCCAGCTGTTAATCAATCTGAATATTGGTATATGATTGGAAGTTTACTTTATCTTACAGGCACTAAAGAAAATAATATGCATGTAGTTGACATATTCGGATGATTCCAAGCAAATCCTAAAGAGACACATCTCAAAGCTATCAAAATAATATTCAAGTATTTGCATAGCACTCAAGATCCTAGACTATGGTATCCTATTAACAATTTTTTTTCACTTCAAGCCTATACTAATGCAGATTGGGAAAGTAGCATTAATGATCGCAAAAGCACTAGTGGAGGTTCCTTCTTATTGGGACAAATTTTAGTCTCTTGGTTTAATAAAAAACAAAGTTTTGTAGCCTTATCAAATGCTGAAGAAAAATATGTTGCGAATACAACTTGTTGTACTCAACTGCTTTGGATGATTAAAAAACTATAAAATATCCAAGTCACCTATCCTCAACCTATGCCTATTCTTTGTGACAACATAAGTGCCATTAGTATTTCTAAAAACTAATCCATGCACTCAAAAACTAAATATATTTCACTAAAATATCATTTTCTTAGAGAGAAAGTCTTATAACAAAAAATAAAGTTGGAATATATTCCCTTGAAGGAACAAGTTTTTGATCTATTTGCCAAAACTCTTCCTTGTGGTTCATTTTAATATCTTCACCAATTGTTAGGAATGGTATTTTCTTCCTCTCTATCCTAATTAAAATAGGTGTATGATCTCAAGGGGAGCTATACATGTGTACTAATGATTTCATATGCTAATGATTTATGCCACTAATGATGTATTTGGTAAAGCTCTTATGATCAAATTTGATGTTGAGGTATTATCACAGGCTCTAGGGCAGTACCTCTTATACTTATAATAAGCTCATTGTTGACATTATGGCTCCTTATTAGCACATGGGCACTTTTATCTACTCTCGGTTCATTGTAGATTTTTCATGATGCCTATATAGTGTTTGAGATTATGATGATGCCTTATGATGCTTTCCTTTCTGCTACTTGCCTTACTATGCCTTACTACTATTGATTTGCTATTATGGAGTGTTCATTGTCAGTGTTGATTGGTATGTGACCTGTTGCAACTCAGATTCATACTGTTAGGGAGAGTACTTACTAATTTTTTCTTTTTCCATTGATGTCAAGGGGGCGGGATTGGTGTTTTGCAGAAGGTTGACATCAAGTTCAAAGGGGGATATTGTTGACATTATGGGTATAAATTTATGGACCTGTGTATGTATGTGATTTAGTGTGGGAAAAGTTGTGTATGGGTTGTGAAATACAATATTTTAGTATAACATCAAGTTTGCATGGGAAAAGGGACTGCCTAGGGCCATAAATGAACATAAGGTCTAACAAAGTGTTGAATGATGCTATAATAGATGCCCCTTAATATATGAGGTCAGAGGGGAACATTATGGCCGAAATATATTAAGTATAAAGAGAGAGGGGTCATTCGAGAACACGAGAGGAGATCAACAAATTTCAGCTCATCAAATACAGATGGAAGGAGTCAGAAAGAAAACTCATTTATGAGGTGGGCATACCTATGCTCAGAAGTAGTAAAGTACGTCCACCGATCAAGTATAGTGCAGATCCAAAATGCATACATAAGTGTACAAAATGAATTGAAGAATTCATAGTGGATCATCAGATCATAGCCATGAAAGAACACATCAAAGCTATGTCTCGATATCTCATAGAAGAATGTCTTTCAATGATGTTGCATAACTGATCCTCATAAATATACCAAGTCATATAGGTGGAATAGTGGTATTGCATAAATTCAAGTGCCAACATATACGATGTTGCTAAAAAGGAAGACAACATATAGAACTGAGAGGTATCACTGGAAAAAAACTGAAGGAGTTGTTAAGTGAACCAAGATGCTATCACAACCCGAAGTCTTCACCAACCGCATATGGTACATTTCTACACCATGGGAATAATCGAGCTGAAGTTGACCATGTGAGAAATCATTTGATTACCGGTCATTGATGTATACCATTAACAAACGTGAGATAACTTACCAATAATGATAATGAGTATCAAGGTACCCCAATATGATATAACTAGTGTGAATAGATGTGTTGAAGTTGAACACTTGAAAGAATCTACCAATCAGAAGACATTGATGTATTCTCACTGTTGATCGCCAAGGAGTTTTCCACTGATGGCTGCAAAACCTAAGGTACTGAAAAAGGACTCTAGACCTTGTTCCCAAAGCCATGAGTTGGAGTCGATGGGAAAATATTTGCTGGAAGGAAGACATTAAGGCATCCAACATCAACCAGCATGAGTCTAACCTGCAGGCCAATAATTTTGAAGAAATCAGATGAACAAAGATGAAGTAACCTTTCTAAAGTACATTTCTGGCATACACAAGATGTGGCTAGCACGCGATAGAAATCCTCTGAACCAACCAATAATGAAAGTTGACATAGAGGCAAGAAATCCACCAATAGGGTCATATGGAAACCAAGGTACTGCACGAATCCCAATGTGTGATAATGTAAGTTGATGTCGAACATAAGGGAAACCATTTAGTCAAAGGCACATAATGTTAATTGATGCTAAGCACAAGGTCACCTATCAATGATGTAAATAGGGCAAGGGAGTAGCTCTAGGTCTACTCTCAGAGAAATTTGTGGGAGTCAATAAGAGAAGACCTGTTGGCAATAAGTTAATGAGGACCTTCTTAACTAGCATGAGTAAAGGACCAAGTCACTGATGTGATACTAAGAATAACTTGACATATTGGGTATGGATGATAGAAATGAGTCAAGAGACATCGCATAATGGACGAAAATAAGTAATTTACTTCCCCTGAAGAAAATCATGATTTGATGTGACTTTATGGCAACATAAAATAACTTTTTATAAGTTTGCAATGCAGGAGGCATCAACAAACTCCCCATATGAGTGGAAGAGTTAAACAAATGGTGGAGGAATGAATCAAGAACAAGGTTATGGCTTCCCTAAAGTCAAAGTAAGTCCCATCCCAATGAAGGAAAGATTCATTTTACGTGCTTTGTTCAAGGGTGACACAAGTGACTGTTGCTTCCATAAAATGATGAAAAACTATCTCATTCTTTTTTTTTCATATTATAAATCTTGGAAAAGAATAAAAGAATTCCTATAGTATAGTGAAGAGAATGAGTGTCAAGGGAAAGGGCACTAGTTCCTGGGACTGGAACATTCCTATGCTCAAATCAAGGTGGCAGGTACTGGTTATTTACACTCGGGGGGGGGTTACTAGTTACACTCGGGGGTGTTCCCTCCACAGAAAAATGTGTCAAGTCGCAAAGGCTAATGAAAATTCATGGTCAAAAGTGGCTTATACATGAGTCCAATGAAGTTGACTTAAGGCCAAAAGGGGTGCAAGTGGTCAATATGCAATGTAATAGTGCAACTCAACACGTGGGAGCCTCTAGGGTATAAATCCAGAATAAATTAGAAGAAGAAGAAGAATGAGGCTTCAACGCAAAGTCTTAGCGATACTAAAGAGGACTCTAGAGCCAACACAATATTTGCAGCATAGGAAACATATGCTAGCGAGGTTCTAACTAGGAATCCAATGGAAGGAAAAGCTCTACCACTATGTCACGACTTTATGAAACGACGAGTGAGAGAGGTTAAAAAATCATGACATAGTGGAGTCGACCCAGCGGCTAAATATCATAGTACGAGTTCAAGATGCACAATGAAACATAAAAGTGATATGTCTTAACCTATATTCCAGTTTAAAGTATGATACCTGCCATGATAGGTTAGCGATTGTGGAATCAAAGAAACAAGAAAACATCACTAAGGGATAAGAGAATCTTCATCACCCTGAAAAAGAACCTTCCCAAAACTTCAAGAAAAGGTCAAAAAAAAAAAAAAAAAAAAAAAAAAAAAAAAAAATGAACTTTAAGAAAGTGGGTTTAAGTTTTAATTATAAAATGAAGTTTTGAACTCACCCATTTTCATTCTTACCATATAAGTGTTGAGGGGAGAGCCTTTTGGAGAGAATTTGAGCAAGCTAATCTAACTAGTTCCACCAACGAATATGGAAACTGGGAACTCTAGGTAATTCATAACCCTAAAGTCTTCCATTTAAATAAAAAAATTGATAGATCAAATCGTTTTTTGAGTGGATAAAAAAAACTAATTCTACATATATAGGGTGTGGTTAGATTTTGTGCGCATTAGAAAAATGAAGTGTATATTGCGTAGTCGTTGTGTTAATTATTACGTGAACATTTGTTTTTAATTGACAATGGCACTAGCGAGATCCATCTAGTACCGGGCACAAAATAATTGATGGCATGATATATATGTTGCAGTGCTACGCGCATAGTGTAATAAGCTTTTTGCTGAGATATGCGTATCTAATCAGTGTGTTGAAGATACATTCACAATCTGATAATATGTGCCTTGAGATTACTTTTCTTAAACACTAGAGGTTCGATCTATGCGTTGAAATTACCTTTGTATTTAACAAGATCTATCAAAATTCTATAAAGAACAATGCACATGGTCTCATTGGTCCCATATAGCTTTAAAATCAATTTTATTTACTTATTGGATGCAATGAGTTTTATTCCAAAATATTGTATGTGTAAGAATTTTGGTGATAGTAAAACTTTGTTTATGCAAAAATAACTTAAAATGTTTTTTAGAGGATTATGCATCAAGTGAAAGTTTTGGAAGTGCATTGACCCTATATGTTGACACCTTCAAATCAGAGATATTGTGCACATATAGGTGTTGATTATGGTTGAAATTTGATTATATGCCATTTCTTTCTAAAGTGTAATGGTCTATTTCACTAAATGTGTATGCGCAAAGATTAGTGACTTGATTGTGTTGTAGTGTGTAGAGATAAGCTCTTTGGGGTAGATTACTTATATGAAGATATCACCGCTTCGAAAAAATGTTTGATAGCATTTATTGACTAAACTTGAGTTTGTTTTCTAATTGGGTGACATGTTGAATATATTGGACCAGATATAAAGACTTTGATATGTAATGATACATGAATGATTTATACAATGATAATTTGGATGTTGTTGTTTCTCCTATGATGCTTGAAGATCTTTGATGTGATGGCTTGATGATCCATATGAAGATGATTGAGGCAGATTGTTATAAAGTTCTTGTTACACCAATGATATTCCTATGACAACAATGCTATTCCTATTCAAACAATGTTATTCCTGGAAAAATTTGTATGGATATTTTGATATAGTTCCTTGAAGGACTACATACCTAATCATTTCCTCAAACCCTTATTCATGATATTGTGTTGTTTTCTTGCTTATTTGGTTATTGAATCTAGTTGATGTATCTTTTCTATGGTGGCATGTTAAAGAAATTATTGGTGCAATTTCAATTGATTTAGTTTGAGCAGAGAAGGATTGACTATTATGGATGATTAGGACTTTGAGCACAAATAATTCCTTGGCATTTTGTGGGTCCAATAGTGGCCTATCAGATCAGTGTTGTTGCAAGTGGCCTCAGTGTGAAAATTTTGAAACGTGGATCACAAGAAGTTAAAGGGAGTGATTGCTTCCTTACAGTAGCAGCTGGAAAAATTAGTGAAGGTAGGAGCCTTCAACAGGTAGGAGTTTGTGCACTGGAAAAAGCTTGCACCAGTTAAATATGTAAATAATTTGTTTAATAATAATAAGAAGACAACAAACAATAATAGAAGTGGTTTTCTACCATCTTGGGTTTCCACCTAAAATCCTAGTGTCTCTTTGTGTTAATTGTGTGTTACTTTTATGGTTTATCTACTCTTATATTGAATACTACTCAAGTTTCCTAATATGCATTGAAATAAAATTGTTTGGGAATGAAATATTGATTCGCTCCCTGCCTCTCAGTATTTCTAACATGTATATATGTTTCTTATTCCTATATTCTCTTTCTTCAGAAGATTTTTTATTACCATGAATTATGTATGGATATACATGTTTTATTTTATTTATTTATTAAAATAGTAGAAGTCTCGGGGATATTGAACTCTCATCTAATTACAATATATTCTTACTGCAACCTCTTCTTAATTCCTTGATTTTCAATCCTTACTACTATTAGTGTGTAAATACTACACAATTATTTTATGTCAATATATTATTTTTTGAACCATTGACAAAACCAGCCATATTAAAATGTTTCCAAAACAAGCCATATTAAAATGTTTCCATCCCTTCAAGGAATTTAAATGTTTTTCCTAACCCTTCATGGATCCAAATATTTTTTTAATCCAAACGCATATATCTATTTCGATGTTCATCTAAGGGTTAGTGTTATTACTCTATAACATGTTGTTTGGTATATGAGAGTAAAGATGTTGTATCTATAAGTCTTTAGACTTATTTTCATAAAAAAATATGTTTCACATTTGATATCATATTTGAAATATATACCAATATTAATACTACTATCATCAACATCGTCCTTAAAACCTTAATAAGATTCTCATGACACAATATTAAAAACATATCTCATATTTCAATCATATATATTATACTATATGAGGTTTCATTCGATCAAAGCTAGATACAACCACCTATATTAATGTTTTCACTTTGCTTTGGTCATTTGAATAACGTTCACATAAAAAGACATTTGTTCTATAATTTATCTTTTTGAACATCACATTATATAGTTTCATTTCTTTTTTCTACAGAGTCTCTGTACAAACATATAACAAAGTGTAATCATTCTTTCTCTTTTCTACTAATTAAAATTTGTAAATAAAAAAAAAACATTTAACTTTTTTTTTTCTCAGTTTTAGAGTTTGCAAATAAAAACATAACTAATTTTCTTTTTTCTTTTCACTATAGATAATTTGTAAATGAAAATCATAGCAATTTATCTTCCTTTTAAAAGAAAATAAACATTGTAGGCAGAAATATTGACAATCTAGAAAGTTAACAGTTAGGTACTTCGCTCTTCCCAACCTCGATATTGCATCCAACCAGTATCCCCTCGAGCATAAAAGGTATACAAATTCCTTCTTGTCTTCTTGACACTTGGTTCTCTTCAATATTTTCTTTTTTTTCTCGGAAAGAGAAAAAAACAAGTAGATAAAAAGATTTATATGAATTACCCATATACCAATCTTTTGGTGCTTCATAACTACCCCCACCTCACCAACATGTGGCAGGTAGTTACTAGCTCATTAATGAGCCTCTGGTTCTCACTCCTAAGATAACCTCTTGTATTTTAGGGAAAAAAGATAATTGAACAATTCCATAATTTCTTAATAAATATAATTATCCATATTAGTGCCTAGTACTTATTGATGGGTAGTTAAATTTCACCAATAATTTTGCAGCTTCCCCTGTTCTAGTGATAAGTACTCAAAAATTAATTTTCCAAATTTCATTATTTATAAAATAAAACATCATGATTACATGTTTATAATCAATCATAATCAATAATAAATTACTAATAATTAAATTATTCAAATGTCTTTCAAAATCAAACATTTAAAAACACGTATGCACAATTAATTACATAAACACATCAAGCGAGGGGATATAACATCCTCCCCCTCTTGAATTTGACACTGTCCCAGTGTCTGATCACATTTTTTCGAAAACACTTCCCAGCTTATTAAAACACAAAATGATATTCTTCTTTAAAAGCATCCTCCAACTCCCAAGTTCGACTAAAATGTTTCCACTAAATCTTCAATTGCGCTATGTCTCTATACCAGAGCGTGACTACCCTCCAGTCTAGTATACATAGTGATTTTGCTAGGAAAATTCCCTCTGGTTACACTTGTACACCATTTCAATCAATTATATTTGTTGGATCATGCACATAGTTCTTTTATAAAGACACATGAAATCCATTGTGAACCTTTATGTTTGATGGAAGGGCAAGTTGGTATGCAACTGGTCCAATTTTGGCTAAAACTTCAAAAGGCCCACAATATCTAAGTGATAACTTAACACAAGTTCCAAGTATAAGCGTACTTATCCTTAGTTTCACTTTTAAATACACATGATCTCCTACATTAAATTCCTTTTGAAGACTTTTTTAGATCCGCATAACTATTTTGCTGATCTTGTGTTGTTTATAAATTTTGTCTAACTTGTTAAACAAAATTTTCCATTTTCGTTAACATATATGGCCTCAATACTAACCGATCTTCAGGATGGTCCCAAAGTAGAAGTTCTTTGAATTTTATGCCATATAGTACTTTGAAGGGACTCATATTCAAATAAGTTTGGTACCCATTATTAAAGGCAAACTCAACCAAGTGAAGGTAATCTTCCCATTTGGTTTTTTCCATAACATACATTCTTAACACATCCTCTTATTGGCTTGTTGGGACCTAACCCAGGTTCAGAGTTAATTAGCTAAACAAATCCCTGTACTACTGGCCCTTTCGGCAATAGTCTGCAGAGTGCCGACTGAGGTCTCACCCGAAGTAGTATGGGAGGGTGCTAGAACTAGGTTTCCACACCCTTGAGATGTCTGAGAGGTAAGACTGGTCCTCTGTTTGGTTTGCGAAGGTCGCTTCACGCAGTTCTCGTTCCTCGTAGCTTGGTATACTGCCTTCACGCAACCCTAACCAGGGGTTGTGCCGCGCTCTGTGCTAATACTCAAGATCTTACTTATCTTCCAATGTTAATTAATTACCTTTGCCTACTTGAATCTCTTAAGTTATAATTAGCAATACAAAAAATTCATACATGTTCACGTAGTAAATAAACAATATACTTGCAAATAATATCCAATCATGCATAACTAGGAAAATATACATCGAATTATAGTAAAACCTCTCTTTATTGATTCTCTGACGGTTATAGACTCGACTTTCCCTGCGCACTCAGCTGCAAACTACTAGGCCTCTGTGCATTCAATTTCAGAGCCTTCTCCTACTCTACGACCCACAGATACACTTCACACTTTGACTCCATCACTTAGACTTCTCATGCCTTTCTTCTATTCGTTATTCATTATCCTTTATACTTAGAGCCTCGCTCTATTTATACATTCCCATGGTCCGCGGCCATGGGTATGTATATCCAGCTGACATTACATTACAAAAACTAGGTTGGACAACCGTGTGACCTTATTATACTTTCGCGCCCCGTGCTTACAATTCGCGGAGCTTTTATAAAAATATTCGGTCAAAACTTGGGCTTTAAGCCCCAAAACATGCCTTGGGGGGATTCCATGCCCAACAGGCCCCCAACACAAACATCGTGACTCACCCTCGAGTCACTCTGTGGGCATAGAGATCTTTGCACAGAGCCCCTCCAATTGTTCTTAAACTACTACAAGATCAACATCGCACTAAGCTGCTGCTTGCTGAATCTGTTGCATACGTCGTTCTAATACCTCTGTGTCGGAAGTGCTTCTCTGCATCAGTGCATGCATCCCCTGCATATGTGCAAGCTTGCCTTCAATTTCTGCTGTGATGGTGAAGGCCTCGTCGATCCAAGGTTGAATGCACGCCTTCAAGACTACTTCCTAGTGTCATGTCACGTCCACCTGCTCTTTCAACGCTTTAGCCTCTTGCATCCGCACGAGCCTCTGAGTGAGGGCCACCATCTGTGAAGTTCATCTGACGCTATCATATTTTTGTTGGAGTTCTTGTGCCTCTGTCTCTAAGCGCTGGATGTTGGGGTCCTCCCACAGATTTGTGAGGACCTCAAATGACTCTTCCAACATGCTGGTGCAGTCTTGCACTGCACTATCAATTTCGTCTAGTCCCACTGTGATAGCGCTAGTGCGTTGTTCTTTGACTTTCGGAGGGGTGGATGGCTGCACCTTCAACCACAACTCGGTGATCTAAAGGTTAAGCTCCAATTGAACCTTTGTCATTTCCTCCTACGCCTCACACACCCCTGCTGCTAACTTGTGGATGCGTATCTCTGCTAGTATGTCTGCTAGGATGGCCAACTCTGGGATGCTTTGGCAAGATTCATTTATTACCAGTACTAGTTGTTGATTCTGCAACACCACTTCATCATGTTGCAAGCTCAGTTGTTCCATATTGATTTTCTGCTCACTGAGGACTTGCAGTGTGCGACTCTCCCTAGCTCGTAGCTCTGTAGTTATCCCATCCTGCAAAACATATAAGGTGTCCCGCGGGAGTGCAACGAGGTTGATGCCAAGACCCTTCAGCACGCTAATCGTAGGCCTGTTGACCTCATTTGTTGTCACTAGTGACCCTTCCGGCAACACTATGGTATTCGTCATACACGTGCACAACATTTGTTCTGTTGTCGTTGTTTCGACTACAAGGCTAGTCGAAAGGGTACCAACCTAAGGAGGGTGCACCTGTAAGTTCTGCAACTGTGCTCTGAGGGCCCCCAACACAATCTGCTTCTCCTGCATGAAATTTTGGAGTGCCTCAGAGGTGACATCACGCATTGTCTCATCGATGTCGTTCAGATCACCCTCGGTTAGGATGATCAGGTCAATAGACAACTTCGATGCCTTGACCTTCTTGTGCAACCCTATCCACTCGGCTGGGTGCTGGCACTTCAACTGTGTGGACGCAGTTTGTGGGTCCGCGCCCCCTTCTTCTTCCTTTGCTTCCTACCCATGCGAAGGCGATTTTTGGCCCTCGCTTGCCTTTGTGGCTGCCTCTTGTGCTGTTGCTGCTGCAGCGGCCTTTTCCTACTCAGTTGCCATCTGTGCAGCATCCTACGCTGCCTGCACTTCTGTTGCCACTGCCTCCTTCCTTCTTTTTTTTGCCAATTGTGCGATGCATAGCTTGGCCTCATCTTTCTTCCTTTGTACCACCAATTTCTCTATCTCTGTGATGTATGGAGCGTGCCACTTCAGCGGCCATGCCTCTAGCACATTAAAGATGACGTCATTCGTGGCTACAAAGGGTAGATTTCTCCATTGTTTGATCAGATCCTTGCACGCTCTCATGTAAATGTTATGGATGTCTGCTTTGAATTCCACAAAACTCTAGAGGCTGTTGTAGACAGTGGGTGACAACCGCGACTTGCGGTTGATCCCCATTTTTAGGTTCATCTCCATGAACACCCAGAATATTTTAGTGACGTGGATCCTCTTGGCATCCTTTGTGGCTTAGAGCGAAGTGTACTTCGTGGCCTCTGGTAGATCTCTGTCAATTATGGGGAATTGACTATCCTCTAGTAATTCCCCTACCACGAGCACTATGGACAGCAGAATGTTGGAAATAATACTGAGAGGGGGGGTGAATCAGTATTATCACATCAATAAAACTTTTTCATTTCCATATTCAGGTTCATATATGCTACTTCCACAACTTCTTATGATTCAGTTAGTTGATCCTTAATGAATGCATCAGAACATTATCAACCATATTAATAGTAAATAGGTGCAGTAAAATAGAACAGATCATCACACATAAGCCACACACATGAACACCATGATATAAGGTGGAAACCCAATGTGGGTGAAAACCACCTGCT
>APFE031227860.1:2133-12754 GCA_000404065.3 Pinus taeda
AATGGTTTAGATGTGAAAACCAGACTCTGGCACACTCTAACCCAAAATTCTTACTTGAAAACCAATTCTTTGGCTGGCAAGAATTCCTTGTTCTTTTTGTTTCTTGTTGATTTCTCACTTCAATAATGACTTGAGGACAAGTCAAAGCTTCAGTGGGGGAGAAGCATCAACATTTTTGTTTTTTATCTCATCTCCTCACTGCAAATTTTCAAAGAGTTTATCTCTTCATTGTAAATTCTCAAGAAGTTTGTTTTAGCACTTCAGTATTTCAATAAAGAAGTTGTTTGTGTCTTTGTTTTAATCAGAGGGACTTGTTGTAGCACTATGCAATGGGACCTGTTTAGAAGACCATGATACCAGCACCAACAATATAGGGACCTATTCAACAAAAAAGAGGGACCTGTTAGAGACTGCTACCTCAAGCCACTTCAGCAAAAGCTTCAACAAAGTTCAGCAAAGATCCAAAGGTTGCTTGTCACCAAGCCTCCATCAAACATCAAAGATCAAAGAAGCTGCACACATATAGTCTTTTCCAGATTTCGAAGAGGCTGTGCAAACATTATCCAGATCTCAGAGGGACCTGTTGCATCTAAATTTATCTCATAGGGACCTGTTATGGATAGCAAAGATTCATCACATCTGAACAAGAAATCCTATCTATGCATGCCAACTCAACTCTTGATCAATCAATAAAAGTGTAAAGTATTGTTATCATTTTTATTTTTAACATTTAAATTCTTAGATTACTTTAGTGTTAAATGTAATGACTGTAATTGCTTATAATCAATTTCAAAAAAATTCCCCACATATCCACAACTCTCATCATATTTTTAATCCCTACCATGTTTCAACGCTCTAGCCTATCCCCATATTTTCCTACGGTTTCTAATCCGCTATCCCACCACCCTCCCAGCCTTGCTATTCACTCCCTATCAGCCATCGAAACTACTCTCGGTCTAACATCTCCTTAGTCGGCCAAGAGCTAATGAACAAAGGACAGGTGGTGAACTCTCGGGAAGCCAAATGTTATACGGTTTCATCCATTGATTTGTTTTGAATCGGCCAACTTATGACATGATCGCTCGACCAAGTCGACTCATGCAAAGCGGCTATCCGTTATTTACAGCCCCAATACTTCATACATGCTCGCGGCATTCTCATGATGGTATTCACACAACCCAGTATAGCTACTCCCTTGTCATTAAACTATGAATGTGATATGTTATTATTACATTGAATTGGGTCGAGTCGGTTGTTAAATCCTATTCCATTCTCTGTTGTAGAACTGTGTTCCACATTAGAAATTCAAAATGCTGTGATTTTAAAAAGAACGGAGACCAGGACCGCTAGGTGCTACAAGAGCAAAGCACAGTATTTGGGCTCACAAAAATTCCATCTCCGCCACAATTCAAGGCCAATTATCCGGTCACTACTCAAGCCACTGAAGGAGCTGATTGCGAAGAACAGAGGACGCCACCAGGTCAGTTGTGTGGAGCGAAAAGCAAAGGTAACAAACTAAAATACCCTTGTTTGATTAATAAGCATAAACGAAGAGGGTTAGAGCAAGAATTCTCTGAAGAATGACTAATAGAGTAGAACCAAACACATTTGATAGCTCTCAGTACCACGATGATTGCATTGAAATTTTAAGAGAGAAACAGTGGCTACTCTTCTTGGAAAAGTTTAATGGAAGCAACGAGGAAGTGACTAAACAATTTTCCTTTACATTCAATGGGGAGAAGGCGGTGATAGGTAATTTCTCCTTTAGAGTCTCAGAAGACACTATAGCACAGTCCTTAGGGATCAGCCCAGAAGGAGAGAAGTACTTCAAGACTAAACAGTTCAAAGAGAAGTCATGGACCTAGTTCATGTCCAGGTCGAGGGTTTCATCAGTTAACTGGAAGAAGGGGGTCCCAAGGATCTGGTTGATACATCCATGGGACGAGATGGTGTATATCATCCAAAAGTTTGTTACATGCGAGGGTCGATATAGCATAGTTTATTTGTACCATATTAAACTCCTGCTACATTTAAAGGGGCAGTGCACTATGAGTTTACCATATTTCCTCTTGCAAAGTTTGACCAAGATGTCGAAGACTATTCAAAAGCAGAAAGGTAATGAGGACAAGAGTCTCTATCATTTCAGGTTAATTAAGATTCTCGTTGAATTTGAAGTATAGAGAAGGGGCAAGACATGGAAGGAGTTCCTAGTTGCCAATCAAATCAAGGATAGCGAAGAAGAGCAAGAGAAACACGAATACTTAGGATACATGCTTGACATTGACGAAGAGATTCCTGTGCATAAATCAAACGATGTCCGTCCACCCAGTAGCAATGTGAGGACGAGGAAAATGAGACAAGAAGCTGCCCAGAAAAGGGACCAGGACAAAATTTTCACAACCTATACAAGGAGATCCAGGAGAGCACAAAAGACCCAGTCACAATAATATCAACCTGAATCCAATGCACATGCACCGATGGATATCGAAAGCAGTGCTCACTCACAGCATGGACAAGAAGCTGAAGTGGAGGTTGAGAGCAATAATAGGCAAGGAAAGGAGTCACCACCTGCAGTTAAGAAACAAAGGAAGCTGGAGAAGAAAATTGAAAGATTAAAGGAAGAACTGATGGAAGCCAACATGCTGGAAAAATTTATTAAAAAGGAGAATGAGACGTTAAAAATTCAGAGTAAGAAAACCCAACAGAAGAATGAAAAGCTCAAGGAGAAAATTAAAGAGATCAAGATTGAACAGGCTGACATTTGTAACTGGGCAACCAAGTGGTATACCCAGAAGAAAGCCATCAAGGAGAAATACAAGAGTTTGAAGCATGAGCTCCACACCCAGAAGGAAGCCCAGGCTAAAAGGAACATAGATGCATCGTTGAAGGCAGCAGAGGTTCAGGCAGGGACAGAGTATAGAGGCAGCACATCAAGCTTAGCATGAGGACATGCTAAGACATTAAGCTTGGGGGAGATGTTGGTACCATTCCATTACCCTCTTTTTCTTCTAAAAACATCATCAATTGCCTATCTTTTCCCTCCATACACCCCTTTACATCCATTGAAATTGATTAGTTAATAGCGTTATAGTTGTTAGTTTGCATTAAGGTTAATTTATGAATTTTTATGTTAGAAATTAGGAATTTTTAACAAAAAGGTCTCAGGAAGATATCACATCCTGTAAATGGTTAATCATCTGACACATGGCATGAAAGGCAAGCCAAAGCAGTGGATAAGGACGATCTCCTGAATGTACAAGCATGAAGAAAAATCGATTTTACAGCAGATCAAAAGCTCCTACTTAGGCAGTCAATGTTGGGTCAAGCCCCAAACTTTTGGTTACAAAGGCAATAAAAGCCATGGTTTCTAAATCGGTTTCGTTTTGTCTTTTTGGAAATCGTTTTGTCTTTTTGGAAACTGGTTCATCTTAGAATGACCGCAAATCATTCCACTGTAAAAGCAGGAACAACTGCTTCAATGAATGTGCATTCGATTCAAGATAGGAAAGCAGATAAAAACTCTGTATTGTTTTTGTTTTCGGGACATGTTATGTTACCTCTGTGTATTTTTTTAAAGAACCGAATTCATATATGTGATTGCAACTCTTAGTGTTTGAATACAATTACGATTTCACTCCAGCATTGTCTATGCATTAATCTTGTCGATTGATTGAACTCATTCCAGTGTACCATTGAAACGTGGACGGGCCCTGCGTGGATTGGTATACTGTGCCTTTCATTTTCATTACTTTTGAATTTATATAGAACACATTTCCATGACCTTGGAACGCATGTCGTTTAATGTCATTTTCGTAGCTCTTGAATTTACATAGAACGCATACTGTTGATGTTATTTCCATGCTAATGATTTTGTCAATTTGATTACGATTTCTCACAAATGAAATCTATGGTGCTTGCTTAAAGATATCATCGTTAGATCATTGAATTAGGTATTGTAAGGGATTTGATCCAACGTTATGCTTTAAGGCATTTCCATGAACTCTGTTTGCGTATGTATTTAAAGTTTAGTGTGTTTTTGATTTCTTTATGAGTGCTTTAGTATTAACTAGACAGAGTTTTGTGCACAACATCCTTGTAAGAGGATTCAAATCTCAGTCTAGCTATACTTTGTATCTTTGGGACAGTTAGATAATCTAGGTAATCTGAGTGTTAAAGTGAGAGGAAACATACCTCAACCTTCTATAAAGAAGTATTGTCACCTATCACCACAAACACTTAGTTGAGAATCCTTTATGCCTATAGATTTTAGGCACATGCCTCGAAGTTTACTTACCCAGATCGATTGTAAATCTAGTCTAATCTAGCACCCTAGATTGGCCACTATAGGGGTCGAATAGGTGTCTCAGTGCTAGATCTCTCGATATGGAGCGAACCAGAACTGGACGGAGGAGTGCTTGAGGGGACCTCAGGCTCCTTCCCGGCAGGTGACGGATATTCTTTTGCTCGAGTCGTAATTTGAACAGGAATCGTTCCAGCCATGAACACTTGGGAACCAAAGGGAGAAGAAGATGAGGATGGGTCAGCCACCATTTGCGTTAGCTGTGAGGGGAAAGGCTTTTTCAGCACTGCAGGAGTCCCAGGAGCACCTTTCAATAAACGACTAACTTCGGACCGCCTTGGGCAGTCTTTGGTATAGTGATCCTCGTCAGAGATAAGACAAGGATACTTCGGTTTACATTTGGCTCCTTCCTCGGCTGGAGGTTTAGGGGAGTCCTACTTGGGTTGATCAGATTTATTTTTCACTTTCCCCTTCTTCTTTCCTTTCGAGGCTTTATCCGCCGTGGTGGACTGGACGACGTTGACCTCGGAAGTATTTCCAGAATTGGAAACACCCTGAGAAGTGTCTTCATTTGAAGCATTCGATTTTTGCTTCCCAGGGTTCGCGGAAGATTTCTTCGAAGACGAATTTACAAAGCCAATAACACTGTCAACAGATGGATTTGGCGGAGCTTTGGATGTTTCGGGTCTCGGGGCATTAGGCGAAAATTATCATATAAGGTACCTGACTGGGAATAAACTAAGTCGAGGTATTGAGCACGTGCAATAGCCTGCTCTTCAGTTACACAAGCTCCCACAACAATGTCTCGCGCGATTGCAGGGAAAAAGGAGGTCATAAACCAATCGGTCAGGAGCTGATCAGGAATCCAGAACTTGATCAAACGACGACGCCATCTCCATTCATGTATATGATCGGATATGTGCATGGCCGTGTCTTGTTTAAGAGATGTGAGGAGATGCATTCCCGTCTCATACTGAACAAGCTACTGAAAATGAGTTAGAAATGCCATTGCCAACGAGTTAAAATCTTGGAAGAATCCGCGAGTCAGCTCAATATACCACTTAGCAACCGAGTCAGTGAGAGTCCTTTGGAAAAGGCGGAGCCGGATTGAATCGTCAAGCCATGAATTTGATGAACACCAAAGGTGATAAATCATAACGTGGGCTTGAGGGTCCTCTCCAGCTTTGCCATCAAATTTGGGACAATCACCGGGAATCTTGGTTGGAGCTGGTGGCCAGAATGGATTATAAAGGATAGGATCATTAGTCAATTTGGACACATCCGGCAGTTCCAATGTTGCTAAGAAGGGTAACTGAGGATTGAAGGACATCTGTGGCCGCGGATAAGTGGTAGCACCAAAGTTCCAACCAGTTGTTGGTTGCCCCCATTGATTTTGTCCTGACGAACCTGGACCATAAGGGTTTTGCCCGTAGGGATTTTGTCCATAGGGGTTATAGCCATAACCAGACGGTTGACCTTGGATTTGCCCCCCAGCACCCCATTGATTACCAACTTGGCCTGCAGGAGCAACATACTGTTGCTGGAGGAGCGACCTGCATTTGTTGATAATTTTGGTATGGGGCAAACTGAGCTTGCCCCTGGGGTTGCTGGTAACCATACGGTTGCTGGGCTCCATACTGAGCCTGGGGACCAGGCTGCACTTGATAAGAAGGTTGAGATTGATACCCACCTTGCATCTGAAGACTAGATTGGGGCTGGCGCCCAGCCTGGGGCTGAAAGCCGGGTTGAGCTTGAGAAGCAATCACCATTTGCATGCCCGGTTGAGCAGTCCCAGAAAGATGTCCTTGAGAGGATGGAGATTGGGGCACCTGGCTGGAAGGTTGCCTCGGTTGAGTTTGGGATGGACCCACGTGCCCAGAAGGTTGAGCTTGCTGGGTGTTAGGTTGTCCTTGTACAACCGAGGGTTGTCCTTGCAGGACAGATGGCTGGGCGGACTGGACAGTTGGTTGACCTTGAGGTTGACCAATTTGTCCATATGGTTGACCAGACTGGGTAGTGGGTTGAACTTGTTGTACGTAAGGATGACCACCCTGCCCAGAAGGGTACCCTTGCTGGATCCCAGGTTGTCCTTGTTGCATATAAGGTTGTCCTGGATTCCCATAGGGTTGACTGGAAGGGTATCCCTGCTGGACTCCAGGTTGTCCTGGATTTCCAGAGGGTTGCCCAAGATAAGTGAAAGATGGACCACCATAGGCCGAAGGTTGTCCCTGAAAGGGTTGTCCTTGTGGGCCTCCAGGCTGCCCTGGATAGGATTTCCCGTAATACTGTTGCCCTTAAGAAGGTTGCGTGTAAGACGGTGGACCTTGATAAGATGGTCCTTGATAAGACTGTCCTTCATCCAAAAGGGGTGCTTGGCCACCACCATAATGAGTGGTACCCCAAGCAACACTTAACGAGACTGAGACCTCAACCGCAGGCTGAGATGGCAAGGATCCAAGATACAAATGATGCCCTACGGGGTCATAATAATGATTTGGACCTTTCGTGCCCGGATTCTGGATGGCATGCAAATACTGGTTATATGCCTCCCCTGCT
The DNA here is from genome assembly GCA_000404065.3 of Pinus taeda. Lineage (NCBI taxonomy): Eukaryota > Viridiplantae > Streptophyta > Pinopsida > Pinales > Pinaceae > Pinus > Pinus taeda. The sequence continues at coordinate 8,990 of APFE031227860.1, forward strand.
GGAATGGAACCAGGAGAAGGTGGGGCACTAAGTGCAGGATTGACAACTCCGGATGTAGGTACCGACTGGCCACTATTTACTGAACAGTGGGACAGACCAACAACAATAGTTACAATCGAAGATGTCGTAACGACACTAACAACCAGTGTTGAAGATGCTACACAAATAGTCGGAATAGTCGGGACTGAAGTGACAACTGTATTGTGAACTTGTGGAATAAAAGATCTCGTAGTGGGATTGATGTTGTGATCCCACATGGTACATGAGGAGGAGTTCCTAGAACCCATAACATCCCTCAAAGCCCTATAGCATAAGGGCAACGTGACATCGAGAGGGGTGACAGTGAAGGGTGGGGTTACGGCTGAGACAGGAGTTTCGACACTCGTCAAAATGGGTGTCTCACTCATGATAGGAGATGTGTCATCCATGTCAGAGGAAGACATTGGGACCGAAACACCAGTAGGAGTAAAAGGAGTATCCTCTTCGGAAGGCTCCCAAAAAGGGTTCCAATGTAAATCGTCAAAATCGTCTTCTGGAGCATGAGAGTTCAATGGTTGGACACTCGGAATAACAGGGAAAGTGTCACTACAAACTGGTGTCTCAGGAGCAACAAAAGAAGGAGACCCTTGGTCACTAGGGACGGGAGACAGGATCGATGATTCCGCTAGGATGATTCGATTTCAAAAAATCCTAGACAAACTAACGAGAAAAGACCCTACTCAAACTAACGCAAACAAGATCTAATAGGGTAAGTGTGAACGTGGCCGAATAAATGTTTAGACATAAGGACATAACTTGACCTTTTCATCTTTAAAGAGTCGAGAAAAGGACAAAAATATGACTTTAGTCACCTTCGAATGTTTAGTGAGCCCGAAGTGACAAATGCTCAGGTGAGCCTTTTCATTTAGGGAGTCTAAAAAGGATCAAAAAGTGACTACTCTGGAGAACTAGGCAAAAGGTTTACCAGACAATCCGTAAAACTGCATATACACCTTGGCAATCGTATGAAAACCAAGGACTTTCCGTTCGACCGTCAATCTTCCTAAATGTTGTGTTCGGTGCGTTACGGGACGTAAGGCGGCAGACACGGCTTCCTATGGATAAATGATGATAACCTAGTGGAGTCTCCCCATATACTCGATGGTACGTGGGAGCACAAGTCTGTACTAGACCACTATTGAGTCACAAAAGGAGGAATCACCCAACCTTGAGTGGAAACAAAAGTGACTAGGTTTAACGACGCCGGAGCACATCTCTAGCCTAGACCTCTAAAAAGTGTGCGTTATGTTTCAATTCGTTATTAGATTCATTCAGTTCATTTTAAAGTTGATCTTGTATTAGGTTTCAGTTTTCAGGCATTACCGTATGTAATATCTCAAAATTCCCTAAATGCAAACTATATGCCAAAAAATGTCATTTCATTCGATGAATGCTTGTTACGAGAGGGTTTGAGAGCTTTCACGTAAACGAAATGATCACAAAACAACAAAGAACTTACCTAATGCAGCTAATGGAAATTAACAAACTTTTCTTCAAGATCACTAATCACTAATCAAAATGAAAAGCTCTAATTCTCATTAACTGATACAAAGCAAAAGAGACTTTTTCTTTTATGTTGATAGAAAAATTCACTAAACAAACTTTCAGAAATGATAACAAACAAATTCTACTCAATACAAGCACATTCAGTTCCATAAATCACAAAGCAAACCTCCAAAGAATGATAAAAATCCCAAAGAGACCAATGAGTCGTGTAATCTAGGCTCTGAGACAAAGCGAAATTCAAGTGAAAGCAAAGCAAGTCACCCAAATAACGCAGTAAGACGATTTACAACCACCAAACAAGTATAGGGGAGCAATCAAAAAGTCGACTGGGCCACTAAAGGATCAAAACACCTGAAGAAGGCTTGACACACAAAGCCACTAGATGCCCTAGGGCTAGAAATGTGAAATCAATGGAAAAAGGCAAACACACAAAGGGTAACGATCAAAGCTAGTCAAACAACACCCCAACACACTCAAGTAGTTGAAAAAAGGTACCCAGAACAAAAACCAAGCTCAAAAGGCTCAGAACCAAGCAAACTTCAAAAGTTCCCAGGCCTGGCGCGACTGTCAGGCTGCAACTAGCGCCTTTTAGGGATTGGCGCGGGTTGTCAATGAGCAACTAGCGCCAACTGGCGCGACTGTAACGCTATAAAAGAGCGCTAGTCAAGTTTTCTATGGAAAAATAAAAAACAAACAAGCCAAAGCTAAGTCAACAGTACCCAGGTACACCAAGGGGCAAGAAGCAACACAAGGACTCAACCGAGAAGGCTAACCAAGCAGGAGAAACCAAGAAACAACCAAGAAACAAGGCAAGTTCCAAGCCGTTTAGTTTGTAAACCAAACCGGAAATGGACTGAAGTGGCATTGATCTACTTTGCTAATGCAGAGCAATAGAGTTTTGAAGGCTATCTGGCCGTACTTCAGGCTCCGTCTAAAGTTGACAAATCAAACAACAAGACAAAAAGCCAACTCTCCAGTGGAGTCGCCAAATTGTTGTGGAGGTAAATCCCCTCTGCGGACAGAGGTGATCCCTACTAGCCCAAATGGGGTCTAGCAACAATCAAACAACGCTAACACGCAGGTTCCTAATTGCAAATTAAAGATCAATGATGAGGGCTTACCTGGATTCCAAAGCTAGTACTTTTGGAAGAGTCGACGCTCCCGTTCCTTTGCTCCGGCTGGTCATGATCCCCACGATCTCCGTGAATGGACACCTGCACATGCAAAGAACGACACAAACACAAGCATAAAATCCAATAGATGCAACTATATATCAGTCAGAAAGGATATAACTCATCATCATTACAAAGAACAATAAGAGTGGAGCCATGATGATAGTCGTCTATTATTGATAAACAAAAAAGAATACAACCATAGTTCTGATGTCAAATCCTCCTTTGGCTGGGTGACCAGCAGCACATGCCTTGCAAATCTTGTTGGGAATGGGGAACAAGCCTCTCCCTCCTTGGTTACTTGGACAAGAATCTCCTTACTTTAGATTTAGCCTTATGGGAATGAAGAAGGCTTCTTGCAGCATGAACTTAGCAATTCTCAGACTTTGGGACTTGAAAACTAGAACTAGAACTAGCTTGTCAAAGGAAAAAGGACAAGCTTTTATAAATAGAGGAGAAGGAGTTAGGATCATCCACAATATTCATGGGATTGGCTTTATCACTAAGAAGCTTCCATGAGAGGTGGAAAACTACTTCCCTCCTATGGAGATTCGAAGCCAAACTAAACCAACTCAAGATAGATTCAGTTTATGAGTAGGTTAGGAAGAACCTTCGGAGGTTGGTTTGTTAAAAACACTACCCAACTTGGCTGGCACGAGTGCAACTCTGAGACAGAGCGCCAGCTGGCACGGCCTCTTTGGAGGATTTCCCCCATGGGCGCGAGTGATACATAGTGAAACCGCGCCAATGGAAAAAGGGTTGTTTTTATGGGTATTTTGCAGAAGATGTCTTCAGGGCATATGAAGTACATACTTAGGCGAATGCAATGCAAGTGTTTCCAGGTCATGTCACTTCTCACAGGTCCCAGAATGAGTCCTCCAAGGTGCAGGAGAAGGGGTAACAGGGACGGTGACAAATTGTTGTGTAACAGTATTGTTACATGTTCTCTATCATCATAATATACAGATAGTCGGGGGTTTTCAGCTGTATGCTTTCCCCATTACATACTGTGTTGATATGTGTGATTGATGTTTCAATGTGCGCATGC
>APFE031227870.1:0-26366 GCA_000404065.3 Pinus taeda
GCTCCACCACTGAGCGAATCCCGCTATCAGTCCCAACCACTACATCCCGAGGGAGCTTTAAGACAGGGGCATACACAGGGTTGAAAAATACTATGTGGAAGGGGTTGCTCCAGCCATTGCCACCTTCCTCGTTCCCCAACAAACCATCACCCTTCGCTTCCTTTGAGAGCAAGCTCTCTTCCTGCAACCAGAACCGAGCTGGGAAGAATGCTCCTGTAACAAAATCTTCCATCTTGATATTGTCATTGCGCTTGCCTTGGGACAGCAGCTGCAATGAATGGCATTGAATGCCTTTCCTTTCAGTCTGCTTAATATCCCTCATCGCCTTCTTGTTCAGCTGCCCGCTGTCCTCTCCGCGTGGCGTGCTCATAACTCCCCTTCAATGCAAATACGAACACCCGCATCCGGGTGTGCCTCTTCACTTGTCTGCATATCACTAGTTAGAATAGCCTGAAATGTGGACAATTCTGTCTCCGAAGCTATACCCTGTAATGGTCCTTCAAAGAATTCCTTTCCCCTGTCCACTCCTAGGTTGGCAAGAAAATCTGCCAGTTTGTTCCCTTCTCTTCTGATGTGTTTGAAGGATATGGCTTTATTGTTTCTTAGCCATTGTTGGAGTAGCTCAAGCCTGGTGACCATTCTCCAGCTGCTACTCACCTTCTGTACATATGAGCCTTGTTGGATCTTTGAGACCATGTTGATAATAATTTGAGAATCCCCTTCCACTATAAGAGGACTGTACCTTTGAGCTTGCGCGATATTGAGCCCTCTCCATAGTCCTTCCAATTCTGCTGCATTATTTTTGTTCCATCCAATTGAACCAAAGAAAATAGTGAGAGGGTTGCCCTGATTATTTCTTATTACTCCACCATATCCCATGCTTCCTGTATTTCCTTCGACGCCCCATCAAAGTTGAGCATAAATGTATTTATGGGCGGAGGAGTCCAACTGGTTGGGGAATCTTGATGTATGGCTGAGTTACCTTGAGAAGAATTAGGACTTTGAATTTGGATCTGCCAGTTATTCCATATAGCTTGTTCCTGTGGAGTGGAAGGAAATTCCTCTTGGGACCAGCATTTAGTAGACAGGGTTTCTTGGATGTTATTGTGTATGATTTTCCATACCTGCTCCGTTTGCATTGCTTGATCTTTAAATATCCGCCTATTCCGCTCTTTCCATATATTCCACATCAGTAGTCATGGAATGGTTTGCCAAAGAATATTGAGAATGTTGCATTGATAAGGCTTTTGGGGCCAATTGAGCAGAGTGTTATTGATGTCCCCCAACACTCTCCCTTCCTTCCGACATCAAAATGTGACTTTCTCCCAAAGTCTCCTTCCTAATGGACAAATTTGCATGAGATGTAACGTTGATTCCTCCTCCAGTTTACAGTTGAGACAAATTGAAGGACCTGCGAATTTTCTTTTCCTGAGGTTATCCCATGTGAGAATTCGATTGTGTGACAGGAGCCAGAGAAATGTAGAGACCTTCGGCCATATGGGCGGATTCCATATTTTTTCCCATAATTTGTCTTTGATGAGTCGGTCTTTTAGAATAATGTTGTAAGCCTCCTTAGTTGTAAATGTGCCCTTCTCTTCGTACCCCCACCTCAGCTTGTCCTTACATGCCTCAAGAATTTTCCTTTTTTGTAGTTCTTCGGATAGAGAGAGATGGATTGCCTCCGGGTTGTCTGGTAAAATGTTGCGCGCCTCTTTCCAGTCTCTGTGGTCTGATTCATTGTTGGATCTCCAGAAGTAACTTACCTTATCCAACTGACTTATGTCCTGATCGGGTATTCCTTGGATGAGGTTTTTTATGCTTGGGAATTGCTGCCATGAGTCCGTCCAGAATCTTGCTGTGCAGCCATCCTTCACCTCCCAAAAACTGTGTTTTTGAATTAAATCTCTGTGCTTGATAGCTGAGTTCCACATTACCGATCCCTTGCTTATTTCCGACATTCTAATGCGCTCCTCCAAGGGCAAGTTGTTGGCATACTTCGTTGTCCATAATCTGGCCCAGGGTATGTTTGGGCATGATAGCCATTTCCAACATATTTTTGCTCCCATGATCATGTTTGTGTGTTCCGGATCTCTAAGACCAATGCCTCCTGCATTTTTTGGAAGACAAGCCTTCTCCCATTTGACCAGAGCCCATTTTCGATTTGGTCCTGAGCTTCCCCAAAGGAAGTTGCGCTGTAATTGTTTGATAGCTTTAAGCACCCATTTCGGCGCTTCCATTATGGAGAAAAAGTAGAGCGGCATGGATTGAAGAACTGCCTTGATTAGCACAAGCCTGCTGGCCATATTTAGGGCGTGATGCATCCATAGGAATAATTTAGCCTCCAGCTTTTCTAACAGGTTGGTCCATGAGGAGTGCTTAAGGGCAGAGGCAATTAAAGGCGCTCCTAAGTACTTGGAAGGCAGGGAAGCTACGGAGAAGCCTAGAATGCGTGCTATTTCTCTTTGAGTTGTCGGCGGAGTGTTGAAGAAAAAGATCTGGGATTTCACTTTATTGATGAGGGCTCCAAAGGCCTTAGAGAAATTTTCAAGTAAAGCATTTAAGGTGCGAGCTTCTTGAACAGAAGGGTGCCCAAATAACATGTTATCGTCAACAAATTGCTGGTGAGAGATGGTGGGGTCTTGGTGGAGAGTAATGCCTTTGAGGTTTCAGGATAGGATGGCCGAATTTATGCTGCGTCCTAATCCCTCCGCCATAATTACAAACAGAAAGGGTGACAGAGGATCCCCTTGTCTGATTCCTCTGGAAGGGCGGAAGGTGGAAGATGGGATCCCATTTATGAGAATGGAAAAAAACGTGGAAGAAATGAGACTACTTATCCAGCGAATCCAGGAAGAGGCAAAACCAAAAGCTTTCAGAATTTTTTGCATATAGTCCCAGCTGATGCTGTCGAATGCTTTAGATAAATCAATTTTAAATAACATACCTGGTTTTTTGTCTGCTTGAGGGAATGAATAATCTCATGGGTGAGAATTATCCCATCCGTTATTTTTCGTCCCTCGACGTATCCGGATTGTTCTGGTGAAATGATGAAGGCGAGCATGGGTTTCAGCCGAAGAGCCACTACCTTAGAGACGATCTTGTAGATGATATTGCACAAGGCTATAGGTTTGTATTTATCAAGAGAGTTAGAATCCTCTGTCTTGGGTATTAATGCAATGAATGTTGCATTCAGGCCCGGATACATCCATCTTAGAGTGCGCGACTCTTCTACTACTTGCCATAGTTCCCATTTGATCAGCTCCCAAAAATGCTGAAAGAAATTTGAAGTAAAACCATCTGGACCAGGAGCTTTTCCCGCTTTTAATAAATTCACTGTTGTCTCCACCTCCTGAATACTGATAGGTTTGAGAAGGAGAGTTTTATGGTCTTCCGTTATTAAGCGAGGAATATGATTCTGTCAATCGCCTCTGCTCTATTGATGTTGGGCTCTTGGTTCATTTTCCTGAAGTAATGGAGAAATTCCTGTTCTATTCCTTCATGGGTTTCAATTTTGGCTCCCTGTGCATTATTGACTTGTGAGATTTGATTACTCATTCTCCTTTGGACTGTAGTTTTATGAAAAAACTTGGTGTTCTTCTCCCCTTCCTTCAGCCATCTGATTCTAGATTTCTGCCGCCAAAGAACTTCCTCCGATAGATCTCGTTCTAGAATTTTTTTTTCCGTTTCTTGTTCTTTTTGTACTAGTTCTTCCGACCGTCCTTCTGAAATTATTCTTTGCTGAATATTTTTTATTTCTTGAATGAGGAGTTCCTTCTCCCTGAAAATGTTGCCAAAAGTGCTTTTGTTCCAGCGTTTTATCTCCTCCTTGAGCAGCTTCAACTTTTTTTGGAATCTAGCCATTTTTGTAGCCTTAGTCGGATTACAATTTTGCCATGTTGTACGGATGAAGTCATTGAAATCTGGATGAGAGAGCCAGAAAGCTTCAAATCGAAAGGGTCTTTTTATATTGTTACCAGTCTTGTTCCAATGCAATGCAATGGGCCAGTGATCCAATCCGGAGAATGGAATAATGGTGGCTGTGAATTCTCCTTCGATGTGTACTGCATTATCAGAAATTAGAAACCGATCCAAGCGAGACGCGATTTGCAATGGAGCTACTCGTTTGTTAGTCCAGGTGTAGAGGCCGTTGGAGGTGGGCAGATCAATCAGCCAGTTATTTTGGATAAAATCTTTTAGGAGTGAGCCATCCCTGTTTATTCTGCAGCGCCCTCCTTGCTTTTCCTCTATTGACGCAATCATATTGAAATCTCCTCCAGACACCCAGAGCGGGAATGTCCTATCTGCGTTGAGCTGCGATATTACATCTAGTATTTCCGCTTTCTGTTGAGTTTCTTGCGGAAAATATACATTTGTGATATGGCCATAGATGTTCATACCCAGAAGATGAAATATGGCTTGAATGAAGTTTTTATTTGCATGGATATTAACTAGTTGGATTTTTCCTGCATCCCAGAGAATAGCAAGTCCTCCTAAAGCTCCTTGAGCATCTACAATTGTAACTAGCCCTCCTGGCCAGGCCTTAGCTGCAATTTTTTCCAAAAGTATCGAATTGCATTTGGTCTCCTGCAAAAAAATGATTTCTGGTTTTTCCTCCATTATCAAATTTTTTAGAAGTCTCCCTTTCCTTGGGAAATTGAGCCCTCTGATATTCCAAGATATCGACTTCATTGGGAAGGTTTGGGGTCAGTATTGTAATACTTGGTTAGTTTGGCATATCTGCCTGACTCAACCAAGACCTCTCCAATCTTAATAGTTCTTTCTAAAGTCGTTTTCCATCCTCTTGTTTTACTGTCTTTGGTGATGAATTTACCATCCCATTGACTGCCTGTTTGAACACCTAGAGAATATTTTTTTTGAGCTTTATTCAAGACTTCTACTAAGTTATCTACTTGTCTATCAGGGATTTTATCAAAATTACCTGATTTGCAAGCTTGTTCTAGACCCAAAATGTCAAGTTCCCCAATATCTATTGGTTCGCTGTCTTCGTCCATGAAATGCGGTTCTTGAAAGCTTCCTTCTACCTCCTTCCCTTTGTCTGTGCTGTGATTTGTATTGTCTATATCCATTTCCGGAGTATTCCATGTCTCTGAGGCCGACTTGATCTTTTCGCCTTCCTGGGTCGTCTTCTTTTCCCCTGTTTTTGAAGAGGGGCGTGTTGTTTTTTCCGAAATAGACCCTTCCTGTATCTCTGCATTTGCTAAGACCTTGAAACTGTTGCTTGTGGAGGGCTTGGACAGATCCTCTGGCGCCGTCTTAGGAGGTGTTGTGGATTTTTTGCTTCCTCTTCTTCTATTTGTTACTTTGGTGAATCCATCCTGAGATTGTTGCTCTTGGCTATTTTGAGCTGTGGGCTTGTTGTTTAAGGGGCAATCTCTGAAGAGATGGCCGAGGGCATGACATTTCCTACTGCGGAAAGGGACATGCTCATAGTCAATAACCTGAATCCAATCTTGATCTTCATGAAAGAGACGCACCGTATCTGGCAAAGGTTGCTTCAAATCCATGTATACGCAGATCCTGGCATAAGAGGCAAAGAGGTATATCTTATGGTCTTTGTTTCTTCTGCAACTTTGACAAAGTCTCCTAAGACCGATCCGAAGGCTTTTAGTGACTCCTCCTCCCAATATTCCCAGGGTAGCGAGTACAGTCGGATCCATACTGGTGCATAACTTAGATCTTGCTTGTCTGGATTGAAACGGCTGATCCATTCTCTGAGAAATAGCCCTGCAGAGTTGAAAAAATAGGGACCCCAATTGAAGACTCTGTTTCTGTCTTCCAAGCAGTTAAAGATTGCAGTAAAAAACCCTTTCGGCCCTAGAAGCAGGGTTATTTGTCCTTTTGGGTGCCATTTGATATTGATCCAGTTTCTCAGGGCCTTTTCTGTTGGCCAGAATCCGATAAATTTACCTATGAGAGCATGATCCCTCATATACTGTATTCTTGCATTAATACGGTGGCTGGGTAATTCAACTTCTGGCCTGTGAGCAGCAACAGGCTTGCATGTAGATGAACTAACCTTTGGGTTATCTTGCTAAGCTTGATCTTCCTTCGTGTTCTACGTTTCCTCTGTGGTTCTATCATTGTTTACCTATTCCTCAATGGGATTTACCTCGGGTCCTTGTTGGTTTTCTCTAGGTGGAGGTACCGCTCCTCCCTCCCCCTGGGGGGGATCCATTATTGTCGTTTTCTCAGGCCCCGTGCCTGACTCTTCTGCGCTGCCCCTGTCAGATCTGGGATTCACTGGGCAGGGAACCTGCCGCTGCAGGTCTCTGCAGAAACCATAGCGCTTGCTGCTTTCCCGTGACCGTCCTCGCGCGCTCCGACGCTCCGCTCCTATCTTTCTCAATACCAGCTTTGATATTACCGCATATCAAAACGAGAATTGCAGTATGCTAATGGTGGTCATTTTTGTAATAAAATTTGATGGCGATTGTAAATTACAGGATAGACCTAAATTATTCTCGTGGGATCCAACGTAGTTAAGGCATATGTCAGTGTGGATCATCTATTGCAAGAAAATGGAGATTGATTATATGTTATGGCAATGAAACTCGCTCTAAGTATCAATTCAGATATTTCACATTGAGTGATTGATGCGACAAACAGGTGAAGAACACATTACTTTAGAACATTACACATATAAAAGCCTAAAACGCAATGTGAAAATGAAGATTGTAGACTGCTTATATTCTAAGAAGCGCACAACATTCTAATTCAATGTTCGTAAAGCTAATTGGATGTGCGTAAAGTTAATTGGATGCCTATTCGTAAAGCTAATTGGATGTGCGTAAAGTTAATTGGATGCCTAAATTCAAAGATGATAACTGGGGAGAGTTATCTTGAATAAATTCAGGATCAAATCTAAACTTAGGTTACGAGCAACCATGTGTAAGTCGACAATAGACGTTCCTATGGGTCCCTACTCTTCTAGCCAGAACACAACAGATCATATATATATACTTAATGAGATTTGAACCTTCACACAACAAGTTATATATATATACTCAATGAGATTTGAACCCTCATCTCTTAGGCTTCACCTAGCGAGACTCATCGGTAAACCCCATATAGTATGTATCTCCTTTTACCATCGTTGAATTCATGGATTGAAGGACAATGGTTTAATGGTAGTATGTGTTTCTTTTTGCCACCGTTGAATTCATGGATTGAAGGTCATTGGCTCAATGGTTGATATGGTTTTAGAACTAATGCATCAAATAATGATAGGTTTTTGTAAAAATTTCCATGTTTGAGGATGAATATATCATATGATGATATGTACAAAAGACTACATGTTTCGAAACCTTTTTACAAGTACAAAAAGAAAGGATTCATTCTCAGCAATTTCATGTTAGTTCATTGGGAATTAGTTTGAAGCCACGTGGATAAATTTTGGACAACCATATGATATAAGGTTGCTCTCCTACCTTACTATTTTAAGCATTGTGTAATGCTGCAAATCTCGGAAGCCTTGGAGATTAATACTGTTAGATGATCCAAAAATAATTTATTATCATAGGTTATAAAATTGAAATAAAATAATTATTAATTTAAGAAATTAAATTAATAATTATTATTCTAGAATGATTAATTATTTAATGGAGACAATTAGAAATTAGTATATTGTTGTAACAAGATATGACTCTCCAAATGTGTCGTATCTTAAGCTCTATTTTAGGAGATTAGTTAGCTAGTTGGTTTGAATAGCATTTAATGTAAATGGACACTTGTTATTTAATAAGTGATCCATAATTAGAGGTAGTTAGGACATGGAGCCTGTAAATAGCTCATTGCAAGAGTGTTTGGTTGTTCGGGTGTAAACTCTTACAAAATCAATTATGTAATTATTTTTTTCTGATTAATAAAATTAGGTGTCTGAGGACACTTCTGCCATTATTGTGGTATCAGAGCTCCAGTAATGTTGCAGTGGATGTGAGGAGGAGATTCCAGTTGTACAAATTTTTGGAAAACTCCATTGAATTGTTCAGTGAATGTTGGGTAAGAAATCTGTCAAATTTTTGTTTAAAAGAGAAGAAATTTTATTGATTTTAGATTTTGAAATCTGAAAATCAATTTTTTGAATTATAATTTTTTTGAATTATAATCAAAATCGTTGGGTATTGAATTTCTATTATTTTTTGCCTCGTCAAATACCACATATTTTACATCTCGAACAAATGTTGTGCGTCGCCATCTCCTGGGATCAAAGCAATGGGTTTATTGTTAAATGGCCTTGTCCAGCACAAATTGGAGATTACGTTCTCTGTGTAGAAGTTTGAATTCTATTGGCATTGTGTGACTGAGGAATGATCAGCGCAAGGAGGGCTGAATCACAAGCGGTCTTTTGTATCAACCTTTGACAATTCGATTTCCAGCGTATGCAATTGATTGGCGCAGTTTAATTAAAAACTAAGAAGTTTGTTTAAATATCATTGCAGAGTAATAGTGTTGGGTGCAGCATATTTGAGACGCTACAGCGTGGAGTTAAATTCAAGGTATGAACCAACATCGTTTACCAGATTAAATGAATGCGTTGAAGATGTATGAGACTGTGTTAATTGAAGACTGATGCAAAAGTTATTGACATTAATGTTATGAGGGCGTTGTAGCTGACAGCGAATAGATCGATTTAAAAGGTGGAACACCATAGCGCTATAATTGTATGGATGGTGTTATGTTAAATGGTCGATGTGTGAAGATGCAGGTCTGCATTTGAATACAGTGATTCGATTCAAAGGCGAATTGTATTGGGAGCAGAGGTACTTTAATGGGGTTTAAATGTTGAAAGAAATGTATAGTGATAACAATGCTGCCTGTTCGCAGGTCTAAACAGTCTATGATGAATCAGAAGGAGATAAACCCAACGTCAAGCCAGTGTGAGCCAGCCTACCAGCAACACGCGAGCATGCTAGCAATAAGAAATATTTTTTAATTTTGTAACATTAAACTTGATTTAAACTTGATTTAAATAAATAGTTATTCTATAAATTATAATTTAAACTTATTAAAAACAAAATGAGAATTATTTTAATACAAATATATTAATCATGTATGCAGAAAAAGAGATGCGACCCTTTCCACGCACAATGAATTCAGACGTTAATTCTAGGTTGAAATCAATTTACCGACATAGAAGTAGTAAAATGCGACTCTGTCAGGAGGAATTGAATTATGAGTTGAATCCTCACCCGAAATCGGTTTGTATTCACTACCAAAAATCTTCCACCCGATGTAGAAAAAGTCGAATGCGAGCACCAAATTGATAATAATAAAATTAATAATCATTTTAAAGCACAATCCATAACGCAAAAAGTACAAATATTATTACAATATATTTTTAACACAAACCAGTATTATAATTAAAGTATATAGCCTTTTATGACTTAAAAGAGATGATGAGAAAGGAAAGAGAAAGAGGAAGGAGAAAAAACCCTATTAGAAGGAACGTGTTCAGTTAAATGAAACATATGCATGTGGGAATGTACCTGACTTTCATGAAGAAATGACATATGAACATCAATTTAAGCTTGACTTATCACTGTCTAGCATAGAAATATTGAAGAATGAAAACAAATATCTGAAGAAACTAGTAGATGAACCAAAAACAGTCCCCATCTCAAATCACAATTAGCAGATGAACCAAAAACCCATACATCAGGCACTCTGTGGACCCACCAGGATTATGAAATAAAATGCATAGAGTATCAGGTCCAGAAGCCCCAAATCGTAAATCACAATCGGCAAATTACAATCAGCTTATCGACCCAAATATTTGCAATAACATCGGACTCGTCGGGGTTATAAAATACAATGGATAAAATATCGGGTTCAAAGCCCATCGTAAAATCGCAATTGTGGATCCCAGGGTGGTACTCCATGTGACTGCTCCTGCTGTGATTTGCAATTGTGATTTGATCGCATTACAACCTTGGCTCTGTTGGGGGCTAATTCTTTAAAAATTGTTCCTCCTTCAACCTAGAATATGTGATTTCGAAATTGTAGTCGAGATCCCACCGGGGCCAATTCTCCTTAACCTGCTTCTTCCTTTTGCTCTGATATGTGATATACAAGACCAATGGTAGCCTACCACTTGGTGTTTCCCCATTCGCTGAGAGTGTCTACCACATCACTCCTCCATCCACTTGGACAATTCAAATATAAAAGTTGACCTGCTCTAACTTCTTTATACCAACTTGGATTCGAGTGTTATTCACACCGTTGGAATCATGATGACGAGCACTTCGATCCAATGCTAAGTTTATCTAGATCCTGCCACTTCGAGTTTTGAGCCTTTTACCATGCCACTAGTACCTTTTGAAGATCCACCTGGATCGGGACTAGGCCTTAGCATCCCCAACTGGGATTGACATTTTGTCAAACACTTAACATCGATGCAACCTTCAGGTCTAGGATACAAGACAGAGCATAAATGACTGAAAGAACTTATGAAACATAACTAGAAGGAACACCTCCTTCTCCATTGAACTATTATATCATCAATTAGGTCTTACATCCATCCATTTAACAATTACAAGTAAATAGATGAAATAAACATGACATGAACCATTTATTTAACCATTCTTATAACTAGCATAAAACCATATAAATATCAGATATATGTCAGCCATTAAATCCATATATAAACCATTGCAAAATTAAAAGAACTTAAGTTTTTCTTAACCATAGGAAAATTTGACCATGTTTGAGACTTCGACGTAACTACCAGGTTTGGGAACTATTGTTGTTTCTATTTTAAATCGGTTGATCTTCCCTATTTTTGATTCGTTAGTCTTTTTATTTCTATTAATTAGTGAAAGCTACACTTGATGTTCTCCAACATTTTTTTGAGTTGAAAAACTAAATATTTTTAATCAAATAAAGTTATTACTATTTTTATTATAGCAAATTTATTAATAATTTATTGTTTTGAATATGTAAATGATGAATTATACATATATATGTATATATAGAAGGAGGAAAAATTAGTTTATCATATGAATTGAATTGATTAGAATAAAAGCTTACCCCGGTGTTAAATTTATTTGGAACCATGTTTTTAAAGTTGCAGAGTTATGTAAGTGTAAGATATTTTAAAGTTATGGAAATGGAGAGACAATTTATCACATTCAGAACAGCCATTCCACTCCAAGAAAACAGAAAACAACCTGACTTGTGTGACTTATCACATTCAAAACACCAATTCCATTGGGATGGAGTACTCATCGTTTGATTATTTATAAGAATCCAAAATATGCATGACAAATAGTGTAGTGTAGTATATTTACATTTGTTGGAGTTGGGAACAATATAATTGTTTAAATTAATAATACACGTAGGAAATCTATATATATTTTTAAAAGAATAATAAATGTGGGATATATATATTCACGTGTGTTTTGAAGCATATTTACAGCATTTATGGCAAAAGTATTCTAATACCGCTGTATCTATAATGGATGTATTCTGAGATTGATTTATCATAAGCAATACAATAGGCCAAGAAATTATGGCAAATTTGCAATGATGTATAGATTATGGAGAGAAGTCACATATACACACAGCATATTGCTGCTATGAGAAGTTTCAATTTTCCTTTTCCTGAGCATCGACTCTTTTTGCTGCTCGCCTGATTTTTTTGATGTGCTTGTGTTGCCGCTTCTCTAACCACCACTGGTGGCGGGTATTTTTTATAAAAGCCCCCGAAGCCTCATTGATATCCTCTAACAACGTCCACTGCTGTTGGGAATGTTCCATGTACGCTTCAGCGGCCTCGTCGACTAACAACCACTGCAGATGGCAATTTTTTATGTAACAATCGATAGCTTCATACATATCATTATCTTCTTCAGCAGCAGTAACCTGATCATCATGATGGATATAATAATTAGCATCCGCAGGCACCTCATTAAATATGT
Source organism: Pinus taeda (assembly GCA_000404065.3). Classification (NCBI taxonomy): domain Eukaryota; kingdom Viridiplantae; phylum Streptophyta; class Pinopsida; order Pinales; family Pinaceae; genus Pinus; species Pinus taeda. Next base: position 11,937 of record APFE031227870.1, read on the forward strand.
CTTCCTCAGCAGCAGCAGCAACCGCCGGCTCATCAACATCTTCTTCAGCAACATTATTAGGAGCAGCGTCATCAAGAGCAGCATCATGAGGAGCAGCATGATTAGGAGCCCCGTCAGCAACAGGAGCAGCAGCATGATTAGGAGCCTCTTCTTCAGCAGCACCATCTACATGATGATGATGATTATTGGTGGTGGCGATCTCCATCTCATCTTCTTGTCGTTCGAATGCCCATTGCTTCCGCATCATTATGATGAAAGCATCCGTTGACTTATTGATATCATCACTATTATTGATGACATCACCACCTGAAAATATTCCATCTTCATAATTCGGGATGACATCACCACCTGAAAATATTCCATATTCATAATTCGCCTCCTTTAACTCAATTTATGCATTCTTCTTTTTCTTGCCATTATTGGCCTTCTTCTTCTTGTGCATTTCTGCATTCTTCCTTTTCTTGCCATTTGGAATCACTTTTCTTACTTTCTTAATTACTTGGACTTTTAGCAGCCCCTTGGGCAGAGCTATCAACGCTTGCTTTGCAAGCTTGAGAGGGGCACTCAGCTTATTCATGACCGCTATCTTACTAACAGAACAGTGAACAGCGTGCAGTGCAGTGAGAAATAACTCGCAGGCTGCTGGCGGTAACAAATCAAAGGAGGTGGATTTCAGAGTATGCAGCCACGGGAATAGAAAAAAGGAGGTGGATTTCAGAGTATGCAGCTAAGGGAGCAGAGAAGAGGAGGTGGATTTGAGATCAGCAGAAGAAAATGGAAATATCAACAGTATTTCCTGGTCGTCGCTCAAGTCTATGTCGGAAACTCTTCCTCCTGCTTGTTTGTTAAGTGTATGTCAAGTCTATGTTCAGTTGTTGGTTAAGTCTAAGTCTTATTTGTATTTTGTTAATGTGCATGTCAACTCTAAGTCGGAAAATTGTATCGGACGTGCAGGTGAGTTGTGGTTGCATGCCCTCCAGCTTCCACAAGCCAAAAGCATGAGATGATTATTGGTAAATATTAATCAGCGTTTTTTGCAACGGCTGAAAACCTATCGAAGCATGCCACGCTGTCTGATTCAATCCGGTTTTGGTGATTTATTCCGGCCGGGAGCCGACGATCTGTATTTCTAGGAGTTCGCTGCCCTATGTGGATCACCAGATTGATGGAAGTCATGGTATTGAGAAGTTATGATATTGACAAGTGCCAGTGATCCCGAATTAATTTAAGCTCTCCTTTGACGGAGACGAAAAACCAATAAAGACTAAAGATTTAATAAATAATCAACCAAATGTACCTATATCTTCTTTCATCGTTGTTTCAATATCCAAGTTTCATAAAATATTTTATAAAATTTAATAAAAGATTTCAAATATGCTAAGTTTACTTCTGTGTGTTATTAGTTATTAATAGTAATTTAATAGAAGATTTCAAATATGGTAAGTTTACCTCTGTGTTATATGACTTATTATTTGCTTAACCTTATTTTTATTGTAATTTTTTAAATTATTAAGATAATTAGATTAATATTTTATTTTACTTACTTTCAAATTATTAAGATAATTGGATTAGTATTGTGTTTAAATTTTGCTTTATTATAATTTTAAATTATTAAGATTATTAAATTAATATTTTTTTTACCTTAATTTTATTATAATTTTAAATAATTGAGTAAATAAAAAAAAAATTGTAATTTAAGATATTTTTTATGTTTTAAACTAACATCCTCATTGCTGCCGTAGGCGTTAGTATTTTTATTATTTTTGTGTCGGTAATATTTTAGTATATTTTGTAATACTAAGTAGAGTATAAATCCAATGAGTCCAAAATGGGTTAGTATTTTTTATTATTTTTGTACGTTAATATTTTGTAGTACTAAGTGGAGTCTAAGCTAAATGAGTCTAAAATGAGTATAGTATTTGTACTATTTGTATCCTTAATATTTTAGTATTTTTTGTAATACTAAGTGGAGTCTAAGTCAAATGAGTCCAAGATGGGTATAGAACACAGTCCTAATGGAAAACGTGTATAGAAATTAAAGGAATAAAATGATGAAATTAATATTTTTCAATTTAAAATATTTTAAAGTTTTTGTGTCTTTTCAAGTATATTTTTTTATAGAATAAGTTAGAAATTGATGAATTTAATTGTTATTTCTCATTTTTATCTTTTCTAATATTTAAATAGAAATTTTAGTTTAACATGATTCTATGTGATTAATGGAAATTTATCTTTTACCAATTTTAACGTAAGTTAAATACATCATTGAAATTTCCAAAAAAAAAATCTTATAACTTAATAAAATAACCAATTATTATGTTACATAATTCACTGTGTAATTCAATAAAATTGTCGGTTATTATTTTACATAATTTATTAAAGACAATACATTTACGTTTTAAAAAATTTAATAATGCTTTTATATTATATCAACAACTTGTGTATTGTGTACTATATATTATTAGGCATGGGTAAATATATAAGCATGGGTTTAATATATCTTTACATGATATAGATAAAGAAATTAATTCATTAATTAAAAATGAATTCATACACATTGTTCCCATTTATGCATATATATATTAAATGCTTACCATGCATACCACTCGTGAAAATACAACGATGCATATAAATATCATGAAAGTGTATTCATTTATTTCAACGTCATAATTTTATGTTGCAATTTTAAAGAAAACAAAATGGCACATATAAGTGGTGAAAATGTATGCATGTGTTTCAATGCCACGATTCTATGTTTGCTTTCATATTTTTATAGGCATGGCAACACAAATTCCCTTTTTTTCGGTATTTTATAAAATTTTGAATATTTATAATAAATTAGTTACTTTTTATATTTCAATCACTATATTTCAATGTAACCATTCCATTGTTGTGTTGAACTATTTAAACAAATATATCGATGAATTACATAACATGAATAAAGAATATATCGTATATCTATTACTCACTATGATGAAGATGTTGTAGTATTTGTAATATAAAAATAAAATATAATACTTATATAAATTATCAATGTTAAGGACTAGGACTACTCATACATAAAATTTCAAATTGAACAAGCAAACTACTAGGAAATAAAGGAGATTTCTTTCTTTAACTTTGTAAAATAATACTTTAGCTTTGTAAAATTATCATTTTGACATCAAGAGAAGTGAAGGTAAGATAATCAAACAAAATTCAAAACCAAAGACAAATACTAATGCAACTAAGGGGTTTTTTCTTGACCCAAAGTTTTGTAGTTTAGTGCAAGTCAAATGGCCATATAAGTAAGCTATGTTTTTATATTTAGTATAGTGAGACATATATGTAATGAAAAAAAGAGAAATTGTATAAGAGGAAGGTGTTAGGAGCTCTAGGGGGGCTTTTTCTCTATCTAGATCATTTCTCTAAAATTGCATTATAATACAATATCAACAACCTAAGATCTAAAAAGGACCCTATAGGGGTATTACTAAGAGTAAGAGAAAACCATAAATGAAAAAATTAGTTACTTCTAAAAAAAGTGTAGAAAACTATTGTTAAAGTTGCATTCCAAGTGAAATAACGAAGCCTGAAAACTATGCTAAATGATTAGAAGTACAACCCAAAAAGGTGAATTGATCCAATGAAAAAATAGGGGTCAAAATTTGCATTGAATTAGTGCAAAAATAGGGGTAAAAAACTACGTTATCCCTAAAAAAGATAGTGGAAGTTGACGATCTATTCTCGAGCTATAAATGAAGGGTTCTAACCTAATGTGAAAATAAATAAACCAAAAATAGAAATACAAACTATGAAATATGGTGTGAGTTGGATATAAGGACCTTCTCCCTAGTATTATCACCAATATGTTGGTGTAGATTTCTTATGAGAGAGAGTGAATTTCAATAGCTTAATACTTGCATGTTAAGTCGAGACAATAATGGTTTTAGGCTTAGAAAAAGTAATCCATACTCTACTCTACAATTTCATCATCAAATTAAAATAAACAACTTGAATAATATAAAATTATTATTCAAAATTTAAGACATAAAAAATTTGTTATACATTTCCAACGCCATGTATTTTATTTGGAAATTGACCCAAATGTACATTTTTTGTGGAATAACACATTTTACCCAAGATAAATAGTGACACCTCTTGTCCAAATCGGAAAATAATAGCAACTCATGCTGAGGACACAATGCACCCTTTTCCCAACATGGAAAATCATGCCAAAAGTACATAATGACACATCATGTCAATATAAATAATGGGTCACACATTAACAAGTACGATCTTTTCCACTCTCAGATGTATCTTTAAGTATGATCTTCCTCTTCTTCAAGCCTATGGAAACTTGATTCTTCTTCTTCCATTGAGGAGTAGTGCAATTTTTTGGAGACTACAAAATAAATGTCATTTAAATAATTTATTGTCCACAATTTTACTAACAAAAAAATTTACAAAATATGATTAGTATCCTATTGTAGCAGCTGCAACACCCTCCAAAATTTTGGCCTGCATCCAATTTCAGAGCCTTCTTTCGGTTTCCCTTGTTGTTTTCAAGCACTCGGGCTCATCCCATGAGCTCGTGTTGAGTCTTTGAACCCTTCTCGGTTGACCGTTCACCATACATATTTTAACATGTTGGTCACAATGTCATGCTTGCAGTCGTGTTCTGGCTATGTTCATGATTGTTTTTGTGTGTACAAGTTGTATTCGCTATGTAAGCATTTTTTCGCACTCACACACGAAATTGTATACAATGGTGCACAAGTATCGTCACGGTCATTCAACATTCTATCTCAAGTGTTGCGCTTACCTTTCGCACTCATCGAATAGTCACACTAAGTGTATATTGTCTTGATGCTTCGAGGTGTCTTGTCATCAAGTCATGTTGAGTGTGTGTTCGTACGGTCGTGTATGCACAAGTTCACTCATTCACACACTTATTCATTTTGTTGAAACTCTATCGACTAAACCACTCCCAATAGTTGGACCTTCGTTGAGCTACACTATACAATCTTAGCCCTTGGCGATCATCTACTGATGCCAAGAGTTATGCAAAGATTGAGGCTGTCGCCCAAGCAGTCTACACAACACAATCATGGAGTCGACTGGACTGACTGTCACCCATAACAATGCAGAAGTTTCTTAGCAAGTCATCTCAATTTGTGTTTCCTGCAAAAAATATATCAAGCTTCCCGTTGGTCAACCAGAGAGTTTGGCTGCATAGCAACCTCATGCTTCACTCCTCCAAAAAATTGTGCAAAAGTTGCCAGCATGCCTGCCTCTGCTGACTAAATAAATTATGCGAACATGAAGTACAGGCACCTGCTGCCTGTCACTTCATTGTCCTCGAAATTTACGCAGTTCTTTCAGCCAGTCACCTTGTCAGCCGACCTACTACTCCTCCTGAAAACTACACAGTTTTCATGGGATGTCTCCTAGATTCCCGTCACCCCGCTCAGCCCAAAAAATGTGCAGAGATTTCCTGCAAGATAGCCTCCCACTTCTGCACAGTTTTGGCCAACAAGCTCCCACAACCCACTGCCATCCTCCTTGGAGAATCTGTGCAGTTTTCACTCCCAATGTCCTCCCTGCTACCTGAACTGCCTCTCTGGAACAATTGCACAGATTTTCCCTTCAGCCGAACCACATCCCCCAAATAGTCATTACTGATCAGGACTGCCCATCTCAGCCTCTCAGTGACCTCTGCCCAATTTTCCTTGACAATGCCCGGAACCTACATCCCAACCTAAAACGTACTCTGTGTAGTTTTAGAGCCTTGCCCTCTCTCCCGCTCACCCGCACTCGAAAACGAAAGATGATGCATCATCGTAGACAACTCACACCTCCATTTGCAGATTTTTGTATTCTAACATAAGAATCTTCTGCCATAATTCTTCCTCGTGATGATCCTCGTGAACACCTTAAGAAGAGTTTTATTATCTCATCAAATGGCTCATGGGATATATCTACTCTTCCCAACAGGTTCAACATGTTGAGGCAATCATCTCTCATTCCTCATATATATATATATATATATATATATGTATGTATGTATGTATATATTATTTTCAAAATTTCCAAATCCAGATCGTTATGTCTGGATCTCTGTAGATTATAATAGAACCATTCCACATAATCTTCCAAGTTTTCTTATTCCTTCTATGTCATTCTGAATATATCCTATCTTCAATCTCTGGTCCGGCAATAGTTCTAGTATTTTTCCAGGTACGTAGTCTTCATATCTCCCCATGTCCGGATAGTGGAAGAACCTAGTCGCATAAACCATCGTAATTCTACTCCTTTTAGAGTGGAAGGGAATAGTTTTAGCTTCTAAACATTTGGAGTATAATCATAAATATTGCACAGAACATCAAACTCAAAAAGGAAAGTACCAGGATCTTCTAAACTCAGTCCTTGGAAAGACGGAAGGGATGATAGAGGGATATTCTTCATGGGAGCCTCTCCCCTTATATGACTTATTGGAAATTCAAAAGTGGTGATAGTCTCATCTTTCCTATCATTGTTATTATTGTTGTTGTTGTCTCCCATTGAAAATTCTCTTGATTCTTATTCTGGTGAGTACCCTTCTAAAGATTGTTCAGGCGAATTCTCCATGCATAAGGATTCCTATGATATTATTCATATAGTTCTGGGGTCGATTGTTTTACTTCATTCCCTGAGTTTGGGTATTGGAAAGTGAAATAATTTTCTTCTTATTCTGGTTCTTGATGTTTCCCACTAGTTTCCTCTTGTCCTTCTAATCCAAAATCCTAGCCACTAGTTTCTCCTTGTTATTCCTGAGTTAAGTCTTCGGATTTGGGAGTTTGTAAGCTAGTTTGAGGAAAATGGGGTCCTAAAACAGAGGAACCAGATACTCCTGATTTTGATGTAGAAGTAACAACTTTCTGTGGGATTGCTTTTATTTTGTCTGTATGTGGATTTGACTACTCTCTCTCTTCTTTTGAGATCAATTCTTGGATAAATATTTTTCTCCCTTGATCAATGTTTTTCTTGTTCTTTTTATGACCCATTTTACCCGTAGATTTATTAGAGTTCATACGTTTCATTTCTTCTTCACTCATACATTCTACACATGGACCCTACGTGTAATTATTTTCACCCTAAGGGCCTCAAGTACTACAGTGGTGAGCCCGCTCAAGTGTGTCAGAGCGATGCACAGGTTCTTACCTCTCGTCTTACCACCCAGTGTCTGTAAAACTGAAGACACTTTATCAAAAGGAGATCCAAAGAAAACTTTACACGCACTAAGTGTTCTAACTATTACTATGGTGAGCCCGCTCAAGTGCATTAGAGCGATGAGCAGGTTCTTACCTCTCGTCTTACCACCGAGCGTCTGTAAAACTAAGGACACTTTGTCAAAAGGAGATCCAAAGAAAACTTTACACGCACTAAGAGTTATAAATATTACTTTGGTGAGCCCACTCAGGTGCGTTCGAGTGATGCGCAGATGTTTACCTCTTGTCTTACCATCCAATGCCAGTAAAATTAGAAACACTCTAAAAAAAGAATTCAAAAGAAAGCACTAGCTGACTGTATTAATTGACAGCCTTCCCCATAAACTCGCCAAAATGTTTGGTCATTTTTACTACTTCCAGAACCAATAATTATCAACCAAAGTAATTATTTTTGTTTCAAAGGTGTCTACACTATCTGTGTTGATACATGTAATAGCCAAGCGAAACAAGAAATAAAAGATGTCATTGAACACGCTTGCAGGGATTTAAAATACTCTTGCAGAATGGAAATTCAACTTGTAGAAATCAAAAAGTGCATTGGAGAAATGAAATACACTCAGCAAGGATAGAATCCACACTTCATAAAAGCTTCAGAATAAAGATTGTGCACCATAAACTATCAATAATTAAATACATATAATTAATTAACCTTTGTAACAACACATACAGTAATCTAAAAGTAGAAGCATGTCTATACCACACTGAACATTTACACCGATAATAAGAAATCCACACTTAACACATAAAAGAAATATTTATTCTACAAACATTGTGATCCACGCTAAAGAGAAGGGCCCTTCCTCTCTAGTAGAGTGTAGGAAGAAACGAAGACTTAGTTAAAATATCAACACAAGAATTTATGTAACATCACCAGATATACTTTGTATTAAGAATGGCTGAAGAGTATAAAAATCAGAATATCAATATTTTTATCCTTTTGTTTGTCTACATCCTTAAATGAGACTAAGATCTCTTTATAAATCCTTTTACAGTGTCCCGAAATTGAAAAAAAAACAATCATGAGAATCTATGATTCTCTTGTTGATTATGCAAACATAAGTAATTTAAAAATATATAAATTGTTACAAGTTGTTTCAATAAATATCATTGTGGTTACACCACTCCTGTCTAGACACCCAGTTATAACCACCCATATTTTCATTAGTTTATACGACTTTTTGATTGTTGCCTTTGAAATTAAAAGCTAAGGTCCTGAAAATGTGTGGTGTAACAACAACTTCATGGTGTAACAAAAAGATATGACAATCCAAGGTGTAACATCAAAGAATGACAATCCTGAGGTGTAACAACAACTTTAACCATGTAGCAGCAATGAATAACAACAACCATTCATCCATGGTCATCAGTAATTATGGTAGTACCTAAAATAAAAACATTCTAAAGAAATCTTCAAAATAAACCCTAGTTAGTCATCCCAAAAAAAGCATCGTTTCATTCAATATTTGGAAGAAAACAATGTAATAATAAGTCAAATAAAAGATTTCTTCTTTATTAGAGGGAGTGACATTAGACTAGGGAGATTGTAGGTTCAAATCATGAAAAATGACCTAAAATGGGGAAGAGGATGCCTGAAATATCCTTAAGTATTGCACCCAATAGACAACAGAAATGCACTCAATTGAATGAGACCTTGATTGGATCCCTACTAGCCATGACAGGAATTTCGTCAAACATATCACAAATATGTAATCTACAGGTGTAAATAACATATCTGAGCATAGGGTTCTCATACTTAGCTTATAATCGCTAAGTAGCATTGATGCCTCAACACATTAATTCTCACTTTCATCCATTAGATCACAGATACATTGATCATTCATTTACAAGTAAAAACATGATGAGGTTCATACATAGCTATTGTTATAAAGCACACATATAACCAACATAATAAGAATAGAAATAGCAATGAAATCAAAGCCATATAAACCACATAGAATCCAATATAAGACTCATATAAATACAAGAAGAAATAACCTCATATATATGATGCCAAATCCAAACTCGAGATGGGACCTCCACATTCTACCTGACTAAAGAATGGTTGAGCCAAATCTCTCTTCATCCATTCACCTCCGTGCCATATTCCAAGCATGAATGTGGGATCTCATAGAACACATTAATTCAAGATCATCCAAGGTTTCGAGAGGCCATCCACCTCAATCCATAAAATAGTGATTCCACATCATAGTTGGACATCACAAAACCATCATCAGATCGATCTCTATCCAAGCCTTCCAGGGCTCCAGAGGTTTTTTTCCAACCAAGGCTCCAAGACTAGTAACTCAACCCACAGCTGGCACTGGGCTCCAGAGCGTTTGTCAAACCAAGACTCTGGGACTAGTAACTCAACACACTAAGGGCTCCAGAGCGTTTTTCCAACCAAGGCTACGGGACTATTAACTCAACCCAAGTTATTACAGGGCTCCAGAGAGTTTTTCTAGCCAAGGCTTAAGGAACTAGTAACTCAACCCAAGCAAAGGAAACATTATAATGACCCAAAATAAAACAAGGAAATAAACCCACAATCTCCATGGCTATCTAGGAAATGGCAAGGCTAGGCAATCCACTATCAATCTAGGAAATCCTCCATGCCAGTGACACATCATGAACAATCATCCACATGCATATGCCATGCATGCCAAAAGTAGTGAGGAAAATATACATGCAACTCGATACCTACAAGAAAATCTCGTTGTAGATATTGATCCTGATGTCCTCTTATGCTTTCCTACTCCTCCTTTGTCTTCTTGCTCCAAAAATCTAGGTATTCCACACCCTCTTAGAGTGCTCCATGAAAACTCTAAGTATCCAAGAATATGAGAGGGAGAGAATAACGACAGAGCTCCAAAACTAAACTGAAAAAAAAAATAATACCAACTAATCATGAGAAGCCTTTTAATGAATGAGGCCTTAGCCATTTCCTTTGATAATTTCTTTAGCCATTAAATAGTCACAAGTGATCCCCATCACTAGGATTTTTCCCAACATTTAGCTTGGAATATGTGTCCCATCAATCGTGGTTATTATTTTTCCTTTATAAAGTTTTATTACATTAAATTTTCACCAAGGATGTTACAAAACACTCCCTCTGGGGGGCACCTCGGTTTTCAACAACACCTATAACCACAAAATTCCTGTAATAAAAATATATTGTCAATGGAGCTTTATAACTTAGCTTGATGTAGTATCTATAATGATCAACCTACTGAGAAGAAAACCAACATGAAAACATAACAACAAAACATCATAATGACATGACACCAATACTAGTTATTGGAGATTAATAACATAGTTCATGGCGGTATTTACATCCATATACATATGCACATATACCAAAATCACCAAACATATACCAAAACACCATGCCAAAACTCATTTTCCTCAACTGACAAACAAGGAAAGATACATAGCTCGCATCCAATCTGCCATCTCCCATGTAGCTTCATCGGGACCAAAGTGATTCCATTGCACTTTAACTTGCTTGATTGCTTGGTTTTGGACCATGAGAATGTTGAAATGTGGCAACAAGAATATACCAATTTTAATTTGTCCTTGAATTAAAATTCGAATTTAGTCTCACCAGCTGCTTGAAAAATAATTAATTAATTCATCTTGAGTTAATTAGTAGGATAAATTCAAGTTAGAAGTCTTTCTGAAGTCATGCAACAGTTATCCCTTAAATTAAGGAGATTATCCCTTAATTAAGGAGATAAGATTGAGTTATACTTGAGTTGTAATCAGTTAGCTCAATTTACTGAGTTAAATCCAGTTAAATTAGTTCCAAAGTGTTTGAGGAACTAATTGTGAGTTATCAGTCAGTTGATGCATGCATGCACTCAACTAGTGTACTCCAGATAACTGAAGATTCTCTCATCATTAACTCATGCATGTCTATTCTAAGAAAGTCCCAGTTGAAATTAAAGATAGGGACAATGTACTATTAGTTGCATGTGCTTTCCTATAAACAAAACTCATGCATGCAGAAAGAATTCATTCCTTGAGGATTGTGCAATTTTACAAGGTGTGAGATCAGTGTGAGAGATTAGTGTTCCACTTGGTAATAGGAGGATCACCTAATTGAAACTGCGCAAGGAAATAGGAGCTTGGAGGGCAGAGGAGAAGGCTTATGAGAAGTCTATTTTGCCTGTGAGCATCTGTGAGGATTGTACTGAGAGCTGGCTAGCTATGAGAGCTAAGGCTTTGTGTAATCCTTATATATTTCCACCTTGTATGATAATATAGATAGTGGGGTTTTTAGCTGAGGCTTTCCTCTGAGTATTATTCTGTGTTTTCATGTGCATTGATTCTTCTTCTAGTCATATGTGTTCATCTTGATCCTGCTCAAATATTTTAAGCTTCCATAAATTAATTGTAGAAGTAGGTTAAAGTATTTTCCTTTGGTTATATTGCATTATCAGGTTAATCTACAACCAGAATTTCTACATGGTATCGGAGCAAAGGTTATCGGAGTTGTGAACAGTATATTGAGAAGAGAATTCGAAGTTTGAATTTTGGGGTTATAGGTGCAAAATCGAATTCTTATCATACTTGAAGGTTGGCCAATGGAATTCAATGGCTTGAGACTCGAGTATGCCTTGGATGGTAGCTCGAATTACATAGCATGGAAAGATCACATGGAGGCTATATTAGAAGACAATGGCTTGAAGGAATTCATTGATCAGGAAATCCAAAAGCCATCTCCAAATAATGCACAAGATTTGGATGAGTGGAAGAAGTGTGTGGCGAAGGTGAGAGAAATCATCCTTGAGGGAGTTTGAGACCATATTGTCTCGAGTCTCCATGGGAAGGATACTCCATTTTCAATGTGGAAGACATTGAAGGACCTATACCAGAACAGTAGCGACTAGAGGAAATTGGCACTCAAGGATAAGCTTCGAAGAATCAAGATGGAGAAGGGCGATACTATTTCCACGTATCTGAACAATCTCACCACCTATAGAGATGAGCTTAGCAGTGTGGGAATAACTACAGTCGATGATGATATGGTGAGCCTCGCTCTCCTTGGCCTTCCAAAGAGCTGGAATAGCTACCAGGAATCTCTGAATGGAAGGGAGAAACTGTCGGATTGGGAACGATTGTGGTCAGATCTCATGCAAGAGGAGATCAGGAGGAGCACACGAGATGGTTCTTTATCCAAGAATGATGATGAAGAAAATCTAGCCTTAACAAGTAAGGCAAGGAAAGGGAAGGGGAATGCTTCCCATTCCAAACCGAATTCTTCTCATGGAGGAAAGAAGTTTGACAAGTCTAAAGTGAAATGCTTTAATTGTCACAAGATGGGACATTATGTGACTAATTGCCCATTGAATAAGTCCAAGAAGGGATCCTCGAAAGGATCGAAAGGTGAGGCATTAGCCTCTCAGTTCGAAATGGAATTTACCCTCATCGCATGCATGGTGTCATCGATGATGGGTTGTGTCTATTATCTTGACAATGGAGCATCATTCCACATGACCGGTGATAAAAATTTATTTAGTTCCTTGGAGGAGAAAGACCTCAATATGCGCATAGAGATGGGAGATGATGGAAGGTATAGTGTTTCAGGAGTGGGCACGGTTTCTTTTCAGAGGAAACAAGGAGCTCCTTTCACCTTGACAGATGTGATGTATGTGTCTGAGCTAAAGAAGAACTTGGTATCGGTCGCGATGTTAGAGGCCAAAGGCTACGATGTTGTCTTCAGTAAAGGAAAGGCGTTCCTAAGACACATAGCCATAGTTCAGACCAAGAGGATAGGGATTTGGGTGAAGAATCTCTATAAACTAGAGGTAGATGATTGTGCAACATTGAGTACGAAAGCAGAATTGGTGCAAAGCCAAGACATTGGCGAGTTGTGGCACAAGCGGTTGGGCCACTTGCATCATGGGGCCTTGAAGATAATGCAACAGATATCTAGAGGACTTCCCAATGGTAAACTTGAGCAAGTTGACACATGCAAAGGCTGTACCTTGGGAAATTACACCAAGTCTTCCTTTCATGATCAAGATTGTTGAGCAGAGGCTATCTTAAATCAAGTTCATACTGATGTGTGTGGACCATTCTCGATGGCATCCACAACGAAGCAAAGGTATTATGTGATTTTTATTGATGATTATTCTCATAAATTCTAAATTTATTTCATGTAGAAGATGAACCAAACCTTCACAAAGTTTTGTGAGTTCAAAGCTTTGGTGGAGAAAGAGCCAAGGAAGAAGACAAGGCCTTGAGAAGTGACAATGGTGGAGAATATGTCTCTCAAGAGTTTAAGGACTTATGTACAGTGGAAGGAATTAAACAAGAGTTAACGGCACCTCATAACCCAAAGCAGAATGGGGTGGTCGAGAGGAATAACAGAACAATTGTAGGGGTAGAACGGGCGATGCTGCATGACCAAGGCCTACCACTTCACTTGTGGGCTTAGGCATGCAACACAACAGTCTATTTGCAGAATAGAAGCCCACATTGCATACTTGGTATGAAGACACCAGAGGAAGCTTTCTCTGGTAAAAGACTAGATGTGGGTCACTTCAGGATCTTTGGCTCATCAGCATATTTCCATGTGACAAAGGATGCACAGAAGAAGCTTGAGCCGAAAGCAGAGTTGGGGATACTTTTGAGCTACACTGATACACCTCACAACTGTCGGGTGTATATGCCTACCAGTCGAAGGACAATGGTTCGTAGAGATCTCAAGTTTGATGAGCAGAAGGCCATGCGAGTTTCCCTTGAGAGGGAGCTCCAACTACAGGTTGTGGAGAAACTGTTGGTTCCTAACGAGGAGGAGCCTTAGACTGATACAGAGTAGCCGCATGTAGAGGTTCCAAGAGTGGAGACATACACTCAAGCAAATTTTTCCAAAGATGGACAGAAGCGCACAAGAGAAGTTGACAGATTGTTGATGGGTGCGAGAGAGAATGTAGGAGAACCATATTCTCAGTGCAGATAGAGGAGGTCACCTGAGAGGTTCACTGGATACATGTCCCTTGTTGGGGAATGTGTTGAGACCGAGCCATCTTCCTTTGAGGAAGCAGTGCAACAACCAATTTGGGTTGATGCTATGGTAGAGGAGTATGACTCCATAGTTCATAACAGTGTTTGGGATGTGGTTTCGAGACCGAAGAACAAGTCAGTTGTGAGTTCCCATTGGCCTTACAAGGTAAAG
>APFE031227891.1:10311-52369 GCA_000404065.3 Pinus taeda
AATAAAGATAGATGACTACTCTTATGGTTCCATTTCCATTTGTCCTATGAATGATTAATGTAAATTGTATCCTTCTTGACTGATACATAGTTGTTTTTAGTAGATTCTACGCTTGTGTTTGCTCTCTCTTTGCTTGTGCAGGTGTCCGTCCGCGAGGATAGTGGAGGACTGTGATCGGCTGGAGCGAAGGAGCGAGAGGATCATCCCTTCGACAAACGTAGTGTTGGAATCCAAGTAGGTTTCTTTTACCCACTTGTTAATTACAACTAGGAACCTGCAGTGTAGCATTGCTTGATTGTTGCTAGACCCCCTTTGGGCTAGTAGGGATCGCCTCTATCCATAGAAGGGATTTACCTCTCCAACAAGGCCTTAGTAATTAAAGTGGGTTTAGGTAAAGGTAGATGAGCAAGAAATTTTTCCCTCAAGCCAAGGATCTGTAAGGTTTCCCAACCTTCAATTTTGTTAATTAATTAATAATAAAAATTATTGTTTAATCACAGGTTTGGTTATCGTGTTCCTTCCACACTAGCAGATTCTTAGGAGGATATATATAGTTTATTAGGGAGAGATGAAGCATCTAATGGTAGAATCTTGGGAGGACATTTGTCCAGCCTATGTGTGTTTTATTTCTAGATCTCGAAGAGGGAGGGTGGTGTTGGTCTTGGAGCTCTAACCTTGGATATGCACATAGATCCCTGGGTTGATGGTTAGTTAGTAAGCCTGATGGTACCTGGACTAGCTAAAATTTTTAGTCCATCTTAGTCCCACCAGGATAGATTACCCTCATCAGAAATCTAGTCTGAGGAACTGGCTGTGCTAGAACTCTTCGTAGTTCATTTTGGAGATCTTCCATCTACCTCTATAAATATAGCTAATTATGAATACCTCCCTAGTTAAAAGGGAGCGTTGAAAACAATGTAGCAAGTATTGGTATTCATAATTGTACTTGAGTCGTGATGTAATATATTTATCAGAAGAAAGAAAAATAAATTTTATTATTAAAGCATGGGTTTCATTCTTGGTCAATTTTTTTTTTTTTTATGTCAAAGTCTCCATTGAATAATTCTAGGGTCTATGTCATATGTTCTTGTCCATGTCACAATGTAAAGAACCCTTCTTGAGAATTATTTGAAAGAAAGAAAAGTATTTTAATGTAAAATAAGTCAATTAGGCCTCCTCCACCAAGTCGGACTCAACAGTGGAATTCGACCTCACCAACTCACTATATATTGGAGCAACTAGACTTATTTGGAAGCACATCTCTCACAAGTTCAAATTTTAGTAGTTGGAAGCAATAAAAGTGTGAAATTCAATAAGGAAGAAGGAAAGGGCTAGTGAATGAGAAGGAAGTTTTTATTTTTCTAAGGAAGTTTAAATTCTCTCTCTCTTGTCTCACACATGTGAAGGAATTGAAGTTGCATAAGGGCCAAAATTGTAGTCTTGAAGTTGGGCCAAAATTCTGATGCATTAGGTCAAAAATCTATCTTTTATGCAGTGTTGTTGTAGTTTACCTTTGAAGGTTGGAAGAATAGTTTGAGGGCTAACTTGTTGGAGGAGGAAGGTTTATTGGTCTAGGGTCTTGGTCTATCTCATTTTTAATTATTGAAGGAAGAGTCCTTGACTATGTTTTCCCATATATAGGGCTTTTAGCCCTGGCTATCTGCCTGCATTTGGTGTCCCTAATCTTCATTTTTTGTTTTGATAATTTCTTGATGAAACAAAGATCAAAGACGAACATAAGAAAATTAATAAGAACATAAGAGTATCACAAGTAATTATCAACATAAGCAAATATTTATGCCTTTCTAATTTTCTCACATGGTATTAGAGGTAAGGTGAAGAAGAAGAAAAAGGCCTATGTAAGATCTATTGAAGGAAAAAGGAGATTGAAGGAAGATCATTAAAGGGATACTATAAGGGGATAAGCCTACTATCTACAAGAACTATGTCTAACTCAATGAAGGGAAACAAAAATTAGAAGGAGCCTCCAACTACAGGGAATGGAAAAAGAGGATAGATCGCATCCTCGAGAAGAATAAAGTTTGGGATTTAGTTCAAGGAAAAGTCAAGAATCCTACAGAAGAATCAAGTGAATCAGAAAAAAGAAAAGTTCAGAGAAACCAAAAATTGGTCATGAACCTAATAGTGGATGGAGTAAAGGACAACCTCATTCCATGTACATCCAACATGGATTCTACTTAAGAAATGTATTAGGCTCTATTTAAATTATTCACAATCAATAACATTGGTCAAATTGCAAGCATCAAGAATAAATTAAGAACTATTAAGATGAGGAAGGATGATATTGTGGCATCCTTCTTTATAAGGATATCTAGAATGAGAGATGAAACTCAATCAATAAATGAAATTGTAACAGAAAAAAGCTCATGATTACTGCCCTTATAGGACTACTGGCATCATGGAGTGCCTTTGCACTAGGAATCAACATTTGGAGGGACACTCCAACATTCAAACAAATGTGGAATGCGTTTAGTCAATAAGAAGCTAATGTTTTGCCTATTTATATGAGGGATTTTTTAAAAATGGAATAATTAATTATATAAAGACAAAAGGATGATAATACGGGTTTGGGTTCTTAGTTGAGCGTTAAGCCGAAAATAAATAATGAATTAAAAATTAAAATTAAAATTAATAAAATATTCTTATTTTTAAATAATTATAGTTTGGATAAGTTAGAATGTCACGGAGGTTGGTGGGACAACTTGAGTGGCTGGCACAATGGGATTATATCCCATCACCAAGTTTCAAATCCAAGTGGGGGACATCTTTGGTCCCTTGGAGTAGGCTCTCCCACCATAAATTCCTAGTATATCTCTAACAAATATTTCAATGTTACAATTTAGTAAATATTAAAAAGATAATGATTTACTTATTTTAATTTAACGTTTTGTTTATGTGTTGCTTGTGGTTGGTAGCACAATTGACAAAAAACATGTTGGAAAACCCCCAGACATGTCTCACCAGTACAACCTAAAAAAATAAAAACATTTTGGTTATGGGAGATGTTACTTTATAATTAACCCGATTCTCACGATCTATGGTGAACATGGAGTTACAAAAATATTATTTTTCCAACTTCATCTAAACCCAAAAGAAAGGTCATTTTTGAGTTTGGCTCGTTAAGATATTTTTGGTGATATAACTTTTATCTTAATCTAACTCTCGAATTGAAAGTTATGCCCATTTGATGTATAATCCATTTAACCATGCCACGTCAACGAGGTATTTCCACATGGCATTTCTTTGCGACCTACGTGGTGTTGGAAACTTGACTATATTAAGGGGAGGGGTGAATTAGTATAGTGTATTCATGGACATCAAATTACAAATTAACTTTTCTTTTCAATAGTTATTTGAACTGTTAGATAAGAAACAATACTTCATATAAATAACAGATTTAACATGTAAACAACATTTAAATCACAACATATGAGACAAATAAAAGCAACACATGTGGACACAAAATATAAGTGGAAACACAACATGTGGTTTTGCCACATCGCCCATGTCCAGGGTAGCGCCTACATGGACACATTAGGCCTTCATGGCACCTACCACCTCATGTCTTACTAATGGGTCCCACAACATCAATCTCGCCATGTATTTCAATGTTTCTCTATTATATCTAGTTTAGGAGATATTTGAGTGTACACAAGGATGTTTCCTTGGCACAATACCTAAATCCATGGATTCCAAGTTCACCGTCTACTCAATACAAATCTGAGACTGGTCCCCCATCCAGGTCTGTACAAATAATACGTCGCGTAGAGTACACCCCATATCCACTACATTCTTCACTGAAATCTATCTCTCAATCCACAGTACACATAGTAGGCCCTACATCAGATATATTTTACCTATATTATTTAATATATGGGCCTTGTGCCAACCTTCCACCAAGTTGGGCCCCATCTCTAATACATCCACGAGGATATAGATCTGACCCATTTTAAATACGGTCCTTATCAAATAATGCACCAACGTTGGTTGGTCATATGTCTGGAATTCACCTACCAAATAAAATGATATCTTTCTCGGGCAAGGAGTTTAGCCCAAGTAGGACCCACCCCATATATCCATACTCCATACTAAAATCTATATCAAACACTTATCTGGTGTTTCTCAAATCGAGCAATTGTGCTAATGGCCCAGATGTATGGATATCCAGATTTTACTAAGGTTCACCTTGAAGCATGGCATTAGCCAATACTTATAGAGTTAAAACCTTTATCCAACTATAAAACGTTCTACTCATTAAATTTATCCATCACACATTCCGTAAATCCATCCATTTCATAGACTAAAAAATAGTTACACCGTGATTCAAGATCATAAGGACTATCCAGAACAAATACTATTAGATATCATTGATTTATCGTGTGCTACACCAATCATAACCCTTTTTCAAGAAGACAATCACAATCCATAAACAAAATAGGAATCCATAATATTCACAACATATGAGACAATGCAACTCACAATCTATAATAGTCTAGTTAGGCACATCAAGCAACCATTCATGACTATGAGTATAGCCCTACATTTCATCATCATATCAATAGACGCAGGGGCCTCCAAGTCCCTCATAACCATGAAAGCATAGAAGCAGGAACTCATCATGGACATACAAAGATATCAATATCTCTTTCATAGGTGGAGCAAGTCCACTCACACAGCATATATGATAAACTACTCAAGGGAAAACCCACAAATATGATTATACTAGCGATATGCCCCAAATTCATAAGCATAGAAGATGATTAAAACATGTGAAATAACATGTTAATTTTGATTGTTTTTATACCACTATTCTTAGGAAAACCAAGAATATTACAAATGGATTAATAATGTTGTAACCACATAGCTCAGGAAGCTCATATTCACCATAGGTACATGATTTAGATGGTCAATCATGATTTAACAATGAATCATGCATCCTTACATAAATTCCATAGGATTAATCTTTGGCCATAATTCAATTATGGCATATTACAATCTATGGACTAACATTCATAATCCAAGAATAATTATCTTAATAGACTTAAATGGTTGGGAAATGAAGGAGGAACTTCCAGTCTCCACCCAACCATAGGTCAGCTACATTGAAACCTTTCTTGATGTTGAACACCCCCGATCCAAATCAAGGGTCTAAGGGAAATGCCTGCTCAGTGAAAGGGTTCACACCGAAGGGTTGAAAATGAACTCAGAAGATGGAGTCTACTATTCTAGTGTTTCACCATCTCAACAAAAAGCACTCAATGGTTCATTCACTCACTGAATTTCACACAGGCCACACATGCTTGGATAAATAACTAAATGGTTATAAACACATCTACATGGATTATAACCAAAGTCACAAAGAGTAGGCCATTAAATCAATGGAAAAGTATAAGAATACAAGTAAATATGACCCATCCTAGGTCAGTCACTCCCAATCTAATAGCATCTCACAACCCTTTTGATATCTTCTTCTTGTTATCTCCCAGCTATCATAGCCCATCTTGGCTCATTGGTTTGTTTTATTCTACTGATTATTGAGAGAGAGAGAGAGAGAGAGAGAGAGATTGGAACTACCTACCACTTTTTGTACCCTTCTATCCAATCACTTATCTTCTCCCATCAAGAGGTGGTTCAGTTTGTTACATTGCCTCCTTACCGTTTAAGTGATGGTGTCATTCCACTCCTTTTCTTTTGTAATGCTCATTAACGAGCTCTACCATCTTCAATTCCTACCTAGTCACATCAAATAACATATGTTAGATAATTGATCAACTGAGTATTCAAGAAACCTCTACATTTAAGCAGTTGGCATGGGTAGTGGCTTTTCACGCAAGAGAAGCAGGAAAGAAGGCTTTGGGAATTAAAGCGGGTTTAGGTAGAGATAGATGAACAAAAAAATTTCCCCTCAAGCTAAGGATCTATAAGGTTTCCCAACATTTAGTTTCGTTAATTAATTAATAATAAAAATTATTGTTTAATTAGAGGTCTAGTTATCGTATCCCTTCCACACTGGTGGATGCTTGGGAGGATATATCTATTTTATTAGGGAGAGATAAAGCATCTAATGGTGGATTCTTGGGAGGAAATATGGTCGGTTTATGCGTGTTTTATGTCTAGATCTTGAAGAGGGAGGGTGGTGTTGATCTTGGAACTATGACCTTGGATACACACCTAGATCCCTGGGTTGATGGCTAGTTAGTAAGCCTGAGGGTACCTAGACTATTTGAAAGTTTTAGTCCATCTTAGTCCCACCTAGATAGTTTACCCTGGTCAAGAATCTAGTTCGAGGCACTAAGTGTGTTAGAACTCTTAGTAGTTCATTTTGGAGATCTTCCATGTACCTCTATAAATATAGCTAATTATGAATACCTCACTAGTTAAGAGGGAGTGTTAAAAATAATGTAAGAAGTATTGGTATTCATAATTGTACTTGAGTCATGATGTAATATATTTATCGAAAGAAAAAAGAAAAAAAAATTATTATTAAATAAATTGACTTATTAAAGCATGGGTTTCATTCTTGGGTCAATTGTTTTTATGTCAAAGTCTCCATTGAAGACTTCTAGGGTCTATGTCATGTATTCTTTTCCATGTCACAATGTAAAGAACCCTTCTTGAGAATTATCTGTCAAGAAATAAAATTATTTAATGCAAAATAGGTCAGTTAGGCCTTTTCCACCAAGTTGGCCTCAACATGGGAATTCAACCTCACCAACTCACTATATAATGGAGCAAATAAACTCATTTGGAAGCACACCTCTCACAAGTTCAAATTGCAATAGCTCGAAGCAATAAAAGTGTGAAATTCAATAAGGAAGAAGGAAAGGGCTAGCAAAGGAGGATGTTGTTATTTTTCTAAATTTGAAATTCTCTCTCTCTCTTGTCTCACACGTGCGAAGGAACTAAAGCTGCTAGAGGGCCGAAATTGTAGTCTTGAAGTTGGGCCAAAATTCTTATGCACTAGGTCAAAAATTTGTCTTTAATGTAGTATTGAAGCAGTGTTGATGCATTATTCTTGTAGTTTATCTTTGGAGGTTGGAAGAACGGTTTGAGGGCTAACTTTCTAGAGGATGAAGGTTTATTGGTCTAGGGTCTTGGTGTATCTCATTTTTAATTACTGAAGAAAGATTCCTTGACTCAATTTTCCCATATATAGGGTTTTAGCCCTGGTTGTCTACCTACATCTGGTGTCCCTCATCTTCATTTTTTATTTTAATAATTTCTGAATGAAACAAGTACAAAAGAAGGACATAATAAATTTGATAAGAAAATAAGAGTATCACAAGTAATTGTCAATATAAGAAAATATTTATGCCTTTATAATTTTCTAGCATGGTATCGGAGCTAAGGTGAAGAAGAAGAAAAAGGAATTCATAATATCTATTGAAGGAAAAAGGAGATTGAAGGAAGATCATTAAAGGGATAATATAAGGGGATAAGCCTACTATACACAAGAATTATTTCTAACTCAATGAAGGGATAAAACAAACTAGAAGGAGCCTCCAACTATAGGGCATGGAAAAAGAGGATAGATCTCATCCTCAAGAAGAATAAATTTTTGGATTTAGCTCAATGAAAAGTCAAGAATCCTACAGATCAATCAAGTGAATCAGAAAAAGAAAAGTTCAGAGAAACCAAAGTGTTGGCCATGAACCTAATATTTTATGGAGTAAAGGAAAAACTCATTCCATATATATCTAACATAGATTCTGCTCAAGAAATGTATGAGGCTATATCCAAATTATTCACAATCAATAACATTGGTCAAATTTAAAGCATCAAGAATAAATTAAGAACTATTAAAATGATGAAGGATGATACTGTGGCATCCTTCTTTATAAGTATATCTAGAATCAAAGATGAAATTCAAGCAATAGATGAAATTGTACCAGAAAAGGTGCTCATGATTACTTCCCTTCTAAGACTACCAACATCATGGAGTGCCTTTGCATCAAGAATCAACATTTGAAGGATACTCCAACATTCGAACAAATGTGGAATGCATGTAATCAAGAAGAAGCCAAAATATCTTTAGTAAGCAACAAGAAGGAAGATGAAGAGGACAACGTCTCAAATGACTATTCCACTCATCACAAAAAAGGGAACCTTCAAGAAGTACAAAGGATCAAAGAAGAAAGTAGACCTATCAAAGATCGAATGTTACAACTGTCACAGGATGGGTCACTACAAAATTCATTGTCCAGAGAGTCCAAGGAATAAGAAGGGAGATAGGGATCAAGAAAATATTATCGATAAAGCTCCACCAAAGAAGAACAAGATGGATTAATTTGAAGTAAAATACTTATTTTCTAGGGACTCTTAGGAAATCTATCCCTTACATATCCTTCTATTCTAAGTTTTGAATTGTTTTCCTTTATGTTTTGATTTCTAGAAATTGTAGGTCTAACATGTCTTGTTAGAACATATTTTATTTTTAGTTGTAGGTTTCCCTTGGGATTGGATTAAGAGAGAGCCTCCACCAATTTACCAAAACATAAGTATTTTGTTTTTTTGTTTCATATTTTCATGTTTGGTTTCTCACATCAAGACTTGTTTGAATTATATGCTAATCGCCTTTTACATTTTCCGTTTTAGGAAATCTTGTTGAATACTCAAGGGTTATGGAGACTTCAAAGGATAAACTTGAAGCATGGAAGAGTGTGTTCCCTTCAAGAATTGATGTATATAAGGTTTGTTAAGGAACAATTTTAGGTATGTCTTGAACTATAAGATTTGTTATAAAGTTCTCTTCATGCAAAAGGTATGATCATTCTTTCTTTTAAAATTTTCTTTACATTACTAACATCATTATGTCTAGGGTTTTGAATCACAAATATTATTATTAGGGTGATTAATCATTATATTGAATCTACCCTCATTATATTATCATTCTTGAGGAACCCTAAAAAGGTTCACGGTAAAACCCTAACCTGAGGGTGTGTTGCTGCTAATATGGAAACCCTAGTCTACTTAGGGTTGTTGATGAAATCTAGAATTCCTATTCTTTTGATGTTTTGGTATTGTTATGATAAATTCCCTAGACCTTTTGGGTTTTCTATCCAAATTTATGTATTGAATCCCTAGATCTTTAGGGTTTGATGAATTAGGGTTAATGAGAAAAACCCTTATAATATCTATATTAAGATCCTAAGAATGAAGCCTTAGGTGTATGTTCGTCTGTCTAATCGAAACCCTAGCCTAGTCAAAATTGTTGTATGCCTAACTTTAATGTATTGATATTTGCGTCTTGGGTTTACCTAGTAGATATTGTTGTATACTTGTGCATGATTATGGAATCCTAGATATGTATATATGCTAACTTGATTGTTGATTCTCATCATTTGTAAATTCTAAGGTTTGTAACAAAGCCCTAATAGAAGTTTGATATTCTAGGATATGATGATATTTTTTATGATATGATGATTAAATATAGATTTTGCAACAAACCCTAGTAGAGTCTAAAATGTATAGTAGAATTGTTATTTGATTGAATTGTTGATATCTAAGGATTTTTGCCTCTAATATGGAATCTAGGGTTTGTAATGGATCATAGTAGAAATTTTCATATATCTTTGACACTACTATTGAGGCCCTAGATAGAATGAGATTGATTTCTTAATTAAGTCACTTTATGTTGTAATCTAGGGTTTGTAACAAAACCATAGAAAGAATTTGAAGTTTAGAAGTATGTGTATCTATCTGATTATGAAGCTAATTAAGTTTAGTCATTTGATGTCTAAAGTTTAATTCTTACATTATTGTATTGACATGATTCTAATATATTTAACTTCATTCTTTTGAATTTGGTTGTACTTGTTGTTTAAGTTGTGCATGTACATAATCTTCAAGATGTTGGAGATATTCGTAAGTAAATTTGACTTTATAATATTGGTAAACATGATGGAGAATGAAGATGATCAAGACGACCTTGACGTTGTAAAAAGGAATGAAGCCATGATAGGTTCTCCAATGTTGATATCCACAACTTAAGAGGAATGAAATATTATGATAGTCATGATGGATACCTTGAAGAAGAAATTGGAGAATGAATGAAAGTACTACAATGTATTAAGGATGTCTTGGTGTTGTTGAAGAAATGAAAGAAGAAAAGCTTTCAACTAGTTTCATATGAATAACTTGATATAAGTGGCATCAGGATGATTGAAGACCTCGAAGATTTGTGTTTTCTTGTATGTATATTTGAAATTTTATTACAAATTGTGGTGTGTGCTTGTCTCTCCATAAATAGGTTAAACACTCTCAGAGCATGCTTCGATAAATGGATATATCTCATTTATTACAGAGAGATGAAGCATGTAATGGCAGATACTTGAGAGGACATATGGTTGGCCTATGTGTGTTTGATGTCTAGATCCTGAAGAGGGAGGGTGGCGTTAGTCTTGGATATTTGACCTTGGATATGCACCTAGATCCTTGGGTTGATGGTTAGTTAGTAAGCATGAGGGTACCTAAACTGGTTGAAAGCTTTAGTCCAGCTTAGTCCCACTCGAATAGATTACCCTCGTCAAGAATCTAGTCCAAGGAACTGAGTGTGCCAAAACTCCTTGTAGTTCATTTTGGAGATCTTCCATGTACCTCTATAAATGTAGTTAATTATGAATATCTCCCTATTTAAGAGGGAGTTTAAAAAAAATGTAACTAGTATCGCTCTTCATAATTGTACTTGAGTCATGATGTAATATATTTATAAAAATAAAGAAATGTAAATTTTATTTTTAAATAAGTTGACTTATTAAGGCATGGGTTTTGTGCTTGGGTCAATTGCTTTTAGGTCAAAGTCTCCATTGAAGACTTCTAGGGTTTATGTCAAGTGTCCTTGTCCATGTCACAATGTAAGAACCCTTGTTGAGAATTATTTGTCAAAAAAGAAACTTATTTTAATGTAAAATAGGTCAATTAGGCCTCCTCCACCAAGTCAGCCTCAAGGAAGGACAAGTCAGACTCAATAGGAGAATTCGACCTCACCAACTCACTATATAGTGGGGCAACTCGACTAATCTGGAATCACATCTCTCACAAGTTCGAATTTTAGTAGTTGGAAGCAGTAAAAGTGTGAAATTTAGGAAAGAAGAGAGAAAGGCATAATGAAGGAGAAGGAGCTCGTTATTTTGCTAAGGAAGTTAAAATTAACTCTCTCTTGTCTCACATGTGTGACGGAACTAAAGTTGTTGGAGGGTTGAAATTGTAGTCTTGAAGTTCGGCTAAAATTGTTATGCAACCAGCTCACAAAATAGAAGAAGAGATAGATCAACGACTTCAAAATTAGCCTCTTCAAGGGGGAAATCTCATTTACATTAAACAAATGAACAAGTCTTGGATGATTCAAATGAAAAAATCTCCTTTCTATATATAGGAGTCTAAGGGGTAACAATATAATCAGAGTCGACATAACAATATTAATGTAAGGACAAAACAATAACAATAGGGGGCTTCTATGGGGCACAATAATAACAATAAGGGGGATACACTAACAATAGAAATAATGGAATACACTAGTAGTATAGAGACTTAACATGCCCCTCTCCTTCAAAAAAATGTTTTCCTCAAGGTTTGAGTAGTTTTGGATGCTTATGTATAAAATTCTCATCCTCTCATGTGGAATATTTAATGGGTAAGTCCTTCCACTTGATGAGCTACTCTGAAATTGATCGATTTCGTAGTTGTCAGGTTCTTATTTCCATGACATCTTCAGGTTCCCATATGATTTTTCCTTCCTTCTCAAGTTCTAGTAATATTGTTTGAACTGGGATCTTGTCACCTATAACCTTCTGTAAGCATGAAACATGGAAAACTGGGTGCACTCAAGAAGATGCAGGAAGCTCCAATTTGTATGTCATAGTATCAATATTTTGCAACATCTTGTAAGGACCATAATACTTTGGTGATAATTTATTATCCTTCTTAGCTTGCTTGAGGGACATTTGTATGTATGGTTATAGTCATAACAATATCCAGTCACCTACATAAAAAATTATTTGATTTTCCTATTGTTTCCTTATATTCTGTGCCAAAGTGCGGTTATCCTTTAAGAGTTGAAGAACTTGTTTTTGATGCTTGATGTGATCTTCCACTGCTTGAAACTTAGAAAGATTGTCCAAGACTTTTTGGAGATTTGGAGAAATAGACGCTTTCAATGTTTGAACCTGTAGTGAACATAATTGTGAAATTATGCCTCATTGTTCTTTATTTAGAAGCTTTTTCATGGCAATAGAGCTCATTATCTTTCCTGGTTTCCCTGTGATACCCTTTAATTCGACTTCCTTTCCTTCCCAAAAAAATTCAAGCAAAGTTATTGAAAAGTAAAATATATCGTATCCAAAGATTGTAACCATTAGACTACTAGTACAACATCAACAGCACCCATAGGAATTGAAAGCATTGGACTATTCAATGCATATTCACCCATGGATAGCTTGATATTATGGCACTTTCCAGAGAAATTTATGGTTCCTCCATTTGCAACCATCACTTGACACTCTAGTGTTGGATATTGGAAACAATTCAATTCCTTGGCTATCTTATAATGAATAAAATTATGGGTACTTCCTGAATCAATCAACTCTATTACCTTTTTCTTCTTGATATGTCTATCTATCTTGAGAGTTTAAGGATTGGTAATTCTTGTCAATACATTACAAGATATGGTCGGACTCATTTATTCCTTCTTTGGGGTTGGTTCCTAGTATATATCCTTTCCTTTTGATGT
This sequence comes from Pinus taeda, assembly GCA_000404065.3. Classification (NCBI taxonomy): domain Eukaryota; kingdom Viridiplantae; phylum Streptophyta; class Pinopsida; order Pinales; family Pinaceae; genus Pinus; species Pinus taeda. The sequence continues at coordinate 23,060 of APFE031227891.1, forward strand.
TTCTTGTTCATTTTCTTCCTCCTCTTCCCAATCTATGTAAATTAATTTCTTCTCAGCACACGTATGACCTTTGGTGTATTTTCTATCACAACCTATAACAAATCCCTTTTTCTCTTTTTTCTTCCAATTGTTGTGGTGTCAACCTTGTAGGTTGTGGAAGGCTAGGAGAAACAACACTTCCATCTTTATAGTTGTAAGTGGTAAGCTTCCTTGTCCATAATTTTCTTTCAATTTTTCTTGCCAACCTAAACGTCTTCTAAAATTAATCAAGTTCATAAAGAAGAACGTCATGTTGGATGTTATCCTTTAAAGTCCCTATGAAGACATTAATCCTATGCTCATCTGGAATATCATTTACGCTCAATGTGCTCTACCCTTGAAACATTTTGTTTGAGATTTATCAATTGGCTAAAGAAGGTGTTTCTCTTTGTATTCTTGTAATGTGTTATCATTTCCTCCATAAAAATTGACCAAGTGACAAGTGTTTTATGATAAAAAAATCATTGATACCATAAAAACTAATTGGGTTCTAAATATAATGTTGCAATGCATACCTTTTGTATATGTTGCACATTATGAAGATCGAAATATTGCTCCATTTGTAGTATCCATGTTATTGGATCCTTCCCATCAAACTTTCTCATATCAATCATTAGAATATGGTGGATCTTCAATCCAATTTTAGAGTCTATGAAATCATGATTAAAATTTATTATCATCATGAGTTTCATCTAATACATTTTCGCCATTAGGAATAATTTCTTGTAGAAACCTTGTCAAACCTTCCTTCAAACCTTCCATGTCTGCTTTTAAACCATTCTTCAAATCTTGCATGTTCCCTTTCATTTTTTCTTCTATACCATCCATATTAGCTTTCATTCCATCCATATTAGCTTTCATGCCATCCTTTAAACCTTCCATGTATGATTTTAAGCTATTCTTCAAACCATCCATCTTAGCTTCCATTTCATTTTTGGTTACTCTTTGTGAGAGCGAAATTTGTTGCACTTGGTCTCATAAATTTGATATATCATGTTGCATTTCTTCTTCTCCTTCATTTTCCATAGTGGAGGTTTCTGGTTGCTTACTAGATGTTTCCATTTTCTTGCTTCTAGGAATTTTGAAATCAAACAATGAAATCTATGCTTCACTATGCCCTTTGAATCACGTCAAACTGATTTTTCAAACAAATGTTTTGCACTTAAAAGAAAATACACACATATTTCTTTCTTTTAGGAGCTTGATCTTGAAAAATTGTAAATATGTAATTGAGGATCTCTAATTTCCAAAATTTCTTCCCGTGGTAGCTCTCTGAGTCCTCTTTCTAACCCCACAATTATGATTGAGATTGGATTCTTCAAGAAAGCTTTATGTCAAATCTCCCACGATGACTTGATTATGGACTGGTTCAATAGAATGAAGTTGTACGAGATTCCACATGTCACTATTTCAACCTTTGGCCCTAAAATTTCTACAAAAAAAAAAAAAAAAAAAATCACACACTTTTAGTTACTTTCTACATAATTTAAATCTGATGTCTGAAATGAAAGTTATGATGATTTTCCCTAGATCACCTATTTGAGATAGAATTCCGGAACCCTCAAAAGCCCTAACTTCCTCAGAGAATATATCATAAAATATAGTGAACCAAGATCTAAATTTTTTACACGACGTTTTTTGTGATTTCTGCTCCATGTGGTAAAACATTCATCTTCTAAAGCCTCTTAGAGAAGACGTTATGATGATTTTCCCTAGGTCAGATGTTTGAGACAAATTCTAGAGCCCAAAAAAACCCTAAATTCCTCAAAGAATATGTCTGAAAATATAGCGAACCAGTATCATAATTTTTTTCACGATGTTCTCTAAGATTTTGTCTCCACGTGATAAAAATTTCAGATTTTGGATCCTCGTAGAAAAGAGTTATAGCGAAAATTCCAAGATGACCTATTTGAAGAAGCAAAACCCTAGAATCCAAATCTTTGATACCAAATGTTATCCAACCAGCTCACAAAATAGAAGAAGTGATAGATAAACGACTTCAAAATTAGCCTCTTAAATGGGTAAACCTCCTTTACATTACACAAATGAACAATTCTTGGATTATTCAAATGAAAAAACCTCCATTCTATATATAGGAGTCTAAGGGGTCACAATATAATGAGAGCCGACATAACAATAATAATGTAAGGGCACAACAATAACAATAGTGGGATTCTATGGGGCATAATAATAACAATATGGGGACTACATGGGCATAAATAACAATAATGGGGCTACACTGACAATAACAATGAGAGAATACACTAGTATTATAGGGAATGCGGTAGGTCGAAAATCTTTCTTTGATGCATTATTGATGTAGTATTGAAGTAGTGTTGATGTAGTATTGTTACAATTGATCTTTTAAGGTTGGAAGAATAGTTTTAGGGTTGACTTGGTGGAGTAAGGTATATAGTTCTAGGCTCTTAGTCTATCTCATTTTGAATTACTAAAGGAAGATTTCTTGACTAGGTTTTCCCCTATATAGGAGTTTTAGCCTTGGTTGTCTACCTACATCTGGTGTCCCTGATCTTCATGTTTTGTTTTGATAATTGCTTGATGAAACAAAGATAAAAGAAGAGCATAAGAAAGTCAATAAGAACATAAGAGTATCACAAGTAATTATTAACATAAAATTATTTATGCCTTTCTGATTTTCTAACAATAATCACATTGTAATAAGTAGGGGTAGAACAAGGAGATATTACAAACCCCACCCCCTTAAAGTAACACCATCCTCGATGTTTTGGAAAATATAGGACATTAACAAAAAATGAGCCCTATATTTTCAACTCTTTATCTAAAAAACACTTCACGTGTCTTAAAATTTCATGTCCATCCATGTCATTCACTATGCTCAAGGATCCTTTAGGAAGCAAATTCAACTCATGGCTTCTTAGGAAACACCCAATGTACACTTAATGCCTCTGAGTATGCACATGACTTTTTGAAACTAGTTCACTTCCAAGTTCCAACATCCCTTTCTTTGCTTCATCAATCCCTTGGGTGATTCATTTCCTCTTACGTGTTGGAAATACTGAGAGGGGGATGAATCAATATTTCTTTTTTCGACTATTATTTTACCAATTAAATAACTAATATTTAGAACACAAGATGAACAACAATAATAAATGCTTTTATTAATATAATCTTTGCAGTAAAAATACATACAATATATAAGTGGTTGCAATCAGTTGCCAAGCTCCAACTCGGACTTTGGTGAGGCTCCAACCTCCAGAGCACCAACTCTATTTTGCCAAGACACCAATCTTGGACTTAGGAGCACCAACTCCCAAGGACTTCAATCCTTCCATTTCCTGAGACACCAGTCCCAAGGACACCTATCCTTCCTACTTCTGAGGCATCAACCCCAAGGACTCCAATCCTTATTACTTCTGAGGGCACCAGCCCTAAGGACTCCTACCCTTCTTGCTTCTGAGGCACCAACCCCAAGGACTCAAATCCTACTTACTTCTAAGGCACCAGCCTCAAGGGTTTTGACCCAATATTGTCAAGGTTCATTTGATAGTAATTTTTTGCTCTCAGAACTCTTCTCTATTAAGTTCTGTCTGATTATAGCTTCACTGCAATCTCCAAGCTACAACATCAATGACAATCAATCTTCTTATGAAGTAGTCTTTCCAATTCTTCATACTGCCCACACAGAGTGTCCAGTACCCTTCATGACTTCTAGTAATGTCTTCACACAGCTTTAGTCAGTCTATTGTTGGCTGCACTAAGCTCTGCATAAAGAGAAACTTTATGTTCAAGCTTATGTTCTTTGCTGGCTACTTCTCCCCTTCGACTGTTTACTGTCATGTTGGCCCTATGGCCCTCTTTCTATTCTACTGGATCCTCTTGTTGCCTCTGTCTCCTCCAGCTTATTTCCACAAAATCTTCAACATCCTTCAACAACATTCAACAGCATTAAACAATATTCTTGTTCTCTGTTTTACCTATTTTATTTGTTCCCCGTGCCTCTGTCTGCCGGTTTCCTCTCTTCGTTGGTTATACATGCATCAACATGTGTCTCACCTTGTTTTTATGATTATATATATTTCAAATGCCTCTGACTCTTCATTTCAACTTTCCACTACCTTTTTTGGCTTCCTTCTCAGTTGTTGTCATTTCCTCTTACTAGCTTGATATTTTGGCTTCCCTCCTTGGTCACTGTGACTTCCTCTGCGCTGGCTTTCCATTCCACTTCTTGGCTTTACAGTCACCCTATGTTAAAACTATAACACAAGCCAATTTTTTCAATGATAACAGGCATCCACTGAGACTGTTTCCTTTAATGGACATGCCACGTCCTAGCACAATCGAAATCAGCTTGAGTTCAGCCTCCTAAACAATTGGGAGCATTCCGTAGTGTATTTCACCCTCCAAATGCCGCGCAAGCCAAAAATACATTTACATAGGAAAAAATAGTCAAACAAGACTAAAGGGCAGACTTCAAAAAATATTACACCCGCACCTAAACTGTATCGGATCCGCTCCTCCACAGTTTTATCACAATCGGAACTTTAGTGTGACAAGGCTTCATCATATATACGATATGTGACAGATGCGATGATAGATGAACTCATATTGCAATGTGTGTCAAGTCCACGTGTATATGTTATCATAATCGGGAGTTTCCCTTAGCAAAGGTCCGATGCGATATCGCTATTGGTGATCGCAATGGACTGCTTGACACATTGTAACTTCGCTCCCAAAGTGTTGATGTGATATACATCGCCAATCGCGAGTCGCAAGGGTTCAGGGCTCGACATTAACACAAACCATTCATAGCGATGTGATGTGCCAGACCCGATACAACTCAACACTCCCATGTATAACGTTTTAGGTCTGTGTTCTGCCTTCGATAGTGTATTTGCCTATGTATGTATGTTTATGTCGTCGATAGTGCAAATGCATATATATATATATGGTTTTGTTGGTCGATAGTGTTAAAGCATACATATATGGGTTTTTGGCTGTTGATAGCTCTTGATAGTGTAATCTGCTTGCATATACACTATATTACTCCCTAATAGTGCATTCTTTGACATTCTTGCTCCCGTAGTGTTATTTGTGGCATATATGACTTTCGATGGTTGTTCAATGCATGCATATATATGTTTGCGCTTTGATATGCTCTCTGATGGCGTATATGGCTCCACTCATTTAACCTTGTATATATATTTCTCCATTGTTATACTCCTCTGGTAGGCTGTGTTTATGCTCCTCTGGTATGGCTCTGTTAAACACTTATATATGGCTTCTCTGTAGCTCAGATAGCTCTGTTTGCTCCCAAAACCTCTATCTTCTTCCTCTGTGGCTTCGGTAGCTCTGTTTGATACCTACCATGGCTCTGACTGCTCTATGCTCTATTTTCTCCTCCAATGAATCTGTCTGCTCTATGCTCTATTAGCTCCTCTGGTAGCTCTATCTGCTCCTCTTGGCTCTGTCTGCTCCTCTTGCTCCAATGTGGCTCCTTTGGCTTGGCAGTGTCTTTCAAAGACCTCTTTTGGTAACTTCTCTTGCTTATGGCTTGGATATCTTGATGGCCTTGCTCTTGTCTCTTCATGGGTTTACTCGACTTCCCCTTGGCTTCATGTCATTCTCTAGTATCTAGAATATTGCCATATTGACATCAATGACAACCTAGGTCAACATTACGTTCAATCGCACACCTTCCAAGTTAAATCATCCCCTTCTCTGATTCCTCAATCCCTCGAGCGATCCATCTCTTGGCAAGGCTTCCTCACACAGGAAGAGTCCTCTTAGCCAAGGAATGCCTCTGTATTTCTTTAATACACATCACGTTTGTCATGGCATACCTCATGGAAATTATTGGTGCTTATCATAGGGTTCTAGTGCCACCTCAATGAACCAATTCTTGAAGTGTTTAGCTATATTATGTTATTATCTTGCATTCTAGTATTATTATGTTGTTACTACTTTCTTGATAGTCAAAATCATAAATTTATGTTGGATATTTCAGTAGTTCACCTACATCAAAAACATATGAACCTTATCAAATTATTCATAAAAAAACTAAGTCAAATTAAACCATATGTTCATCAGCTGACCATAAAATTTTAAATCAATTCAAATCACAACTTCAATAGAAAAATTATTCAAACTGGAATTTGATACTTATCTCTATGTTGTATTTAGCCAACTTCACTGAGTGGTTTACCATCCAAATCAAGCACTCGTTGGTGAATATGATCCATATTTCTGTGTGATCTTCATCTAACATTATCTTTAAATCCGACTCTCTAAGTACTTTCACCACCAAGAGAAGCACTCAATGGTGAAAATACTACTCCACATAGTACTTTTGTATAGGTTTTTCCTTGAGTCCAACGCACTAATTACTTTCACCACCAAAGGAAGTACTCAATGGTAGATATAGTGCTCCATGCAGTCTTTTAATACATGTCCTCATAAGCACCCGCAGCCCCCCCCCGCCCACACCCACCCCCTGCCCTCTCACTCACCTCCCAATGAGTGTATAAATACCATCAAGGTAGTATTTTGTTGACAATAATATTATTTGCCATCACACCTCTAATATCATCACACCTACAATATCATCACACCTCCAACAGGGTAGGTGTTATTGTTTGATAAGTATATAAGTGACTAGATATCACTTTGGTGGTGGTAATACCCAAATTGTATGCATTAAATGGTTTCTCAGCCCCAAGATAGCACCTAGTGGCGTATGTGCCTCATGATTTGACCAAGGAATCCCATTAGTTGTTAGTACACTCATTGATAAAATATTCAATATTTCTTTGTCATAAACATAATATAAACATGGGCACATAAATGTCATACGAACATGAGCATAACAATAATTAACAACGATATTTCATTCTTGGATACTTTCTCAATGGATCCCTTACATGATAGGGGATATTATTAGATAATCTCATCATCCTATCCCAAACATACTATTCAAATATTTTTAATATTTTTAAGAACATAATCAACCATCCTTCAACTCGGATGATTCTCGACAATGACTGTCAAATGAAATGACATCATATACATTCATTTCAACATTAACATATTCATGAAATATTGCACGTACATATGTTAGATGGTGTTAAGGTTAGGAAAACTTCCTTCATATGCTATTTTCATAGTTTTTATATCATTGTCTATTTTGTTCATGTGAACCTAGCTAGGTCCACCTAGTTGTTATGTCACTTTCTTATGCCTTCCACTATCATTCTTCTTATGTATGGGGGTTTAATTAGGGTGTTGGAATTCCCATTGGATTTTATTTAGTTCTTCTCCATGAGCTCTTTTTCTTTCCTATCTCACACCCAACAACCAACCAGGACAAATCCACAAAAAAAAACTAAAGAAAAAATGAAAAATAGAGAAAGACCATAATAGAAACATAAGCAACATGTACATGCTCCAAGCCAACAAACAAAAGTAGCAAGAAAATTTGTGTTCAACAATAACAAAAAATTCAGGAATAACATTCCCTTTCACATCATCTAGTAGTTTCCATTAGACTCAATCTCATTAGTTCTCATCTCTTTCTACATTATAGGTTGTTTGTTCAAGTTCTTGGAATTTTCATGCACTTTTCTTCCTCTCCAACCTTACAAGGTTTCTTTCTAGCCTTGTCAACATGATATTCTTCTATATCTTCAAGTCTAAGAAACCCCCATTATGGGCAGTCTACATGTCCCAACATTTTCTCGCAAGGGTTAGTCATTAGAGTCTTACAACCAAGCACCCTTCGGGCATGCTCTAATGACATGTGCATGGCGTCTCATATCTAAGCACCCATCTAGTGTGATCCATGGCACTGCTCATGGAGTCTTATGTCAATCTACCGATTATGACTTGCTCCCATGAGATATCAAAGTGACACAGGCCACAATTCCCTCGAGACAATCTTCTTCCTAAGTTCCCAACCCCATAATTTTACCTATGTCACAACATTTAATTTTCCATGAGATATACTCAAAAATTTTAAAATTTAAATTCCCCATCTTTTCTTCATTCATAATCTTGATTTCATAGATGTGAGATACTTTTTTGGTCACGTTGTTAGGCTCCTATTGTAGCGGCTACAACCACCCTCCAAAATTTTTTGTATGCTTCGATTTTGGAGCCTTCATTCCTATCTACAAGGGATTATCTTGCACTAATATAGGCATTCATTCTTTGATTGAGACTTATCTTTTTCATTTGCATTTGTGTTGGCTTATTTCCACACTTAATTGATTTTTCTAACTCACAAGTTGATATCTCGACTTGGTCTCACAACAGTTTTGGGCTTGCCTCCAGAAACTACTCAATCCTTGAGGGAAAGCAACCTTGATGATTGGAATTGTGTGGTTCTGACTAGAAGTAATCCTTAAGATTAGAAATTGCACACTCATGGAAGGTAGCCCATCACTGAGCCCAAAAATTGTACAATCCCTTACTGAGCTCAAAAACTGTGCAGTGTGTTGAGTCAGAAAGTTGCCCAGTTCCCCAGAATTGCACAGTATTTCATAGCAATGTGCATGGCAAGCTTTTTGAGAAAAATAAAAAAATCTAAAATCTAAAAAAGGAAAAATCACCCCTAAAAATAGGGATCTATTTTTAGTATCCTGAAGGAAGCACTTTCATTATTTTTAGAAAATTCCTCCAAGTGTCGCTTTTTCCTTGATTTTAGGCATGTGCATCATAAACCCTAATTCACTCAAATCTATCTAATCAATGTCTCTAGATCTCATTTGCAGATTTGATCTTGGAACTCTAGCATTCCCAAGGAAATCAAGGAACCTTCAGTGTGGTCTTCATCGCTTTTCTAGGTGAGTTTCAGTTTTGTCGTCTTTTGCCACTTTCTGTTGTTTCACTTGTGCGAATGTTGTTTTACTTATTTCTCTTCACAGTTTCTGGTGTTTCAACTTATTTTAACTTGTAGAAGTGTTGTTTTAAGTTTTTGTTTGCCTTTCCACAAGTGTTGCATTGGTTTTCCTATTTTTGTACTAATGGTCATCATTGCAGCGACTCTTCTCACATACTTGATCTTCCTTTTGTTTGATTAGTTGCTACACTTGATCTACATGGATGTACTTAAACTTAGTCATCTTTTCAATCAGCCTCACATTATCACTCACTTCTGCTCATTTTTCACACTTCCATCAGGAAGATCTGCACTAGCTTTGGCCAGATATTTCCTTGCCTAGTTGGGAACTAAACAATCCTAAGGCTCAAGCCACAAGCTTGGCCTCTGGAATTGCGCAATGTATAGTACATGCCTGCTCCAACTGCGCATTGTTCAGTTTCAGGAGTCATCCTATCATCTTGGCCACTGAGACTGCGCAATGCGAATCCTCTCCCAGTGCTTTTCCAGGTTGGGATTGTGCATTGCATAGTCCCAAGCATCAAGTTTCATCATTGGTTGTTGGTACTATGCAGTGTGTAGTTCCCATAGTCAGACAATCTCCCTTATGATAAAAATTGTGCAATCCTTCTCTCTATTTTCTTGGCTTGTTGCTTGATCATGCTTTGAAGGTAGATTTGTTGAAGCTTATATTTTCTTTCCATGAGTATCCTTTTTGTCCCACAGGTACAACACTTGTGAAGCACTTCTCTCCAACAACCATTGTTACTATGGCACCAAAGAGATTTGCTTCAAAAGAGACCAATGAAAGGAATATTTGGGAAGTAGTTGAGTGGACATCAGTAGACTTTCCAATGTATGAAGACACCTAGTTGTTTATAGAAAATGGGTCAGCACTAACATGGAAACAATTAATGAAGTTCTTTCATAAAAGAGCCTTGAGGTAGATCTAGATGACCGACAAGTTTATCAAAGTATCCGGAAGTCAAGATTACAAAAGGTTACATGTAGATATCCAACCTTCCCGTGTGTATATGTCATCAATTGGATTGTCTCACACATTAATGAGAAGACCATGACATTGAGAAGTGACAACGAACAAAATCTTGCCTCCTTTCAACCAAAATATTATCATCGCATGTATCACTTCTCGATCCAATGCAGCTCATGGACTCACTTTTCTATGCCACCCATAGCTATGTGAACATAAGAGACATTGTCAAATGCTAGGTGAAAGAGCCAGCTAAGTTTCGACAAACATCCACCCATGTATACAAGACAAATTCCCTAAGGATGGCCTATAAGCTCTTGGTTATCTTAACTTGCAGGATCCATGGTTAGTAAAGCATAGAGACCTTTCCTAAAGGGTGGGAAGTCTTATTTGACTAGGTTATGAACGAGGGGAATCCATTCAACCGGTCAAATATGTTTGCTCAACAATTGAGGGCCCATGTAGCACAAGCTTGGACTCCTCCCGATGGTAGGAAAGCAAGGTTCTATATGTCTGTATATTTGTTGGATACAGTCTGTGCACAACGAAAGTTCCCTAGTATGAACTGGATATGGAAACCATGAGTATTTGTCGTGCATATCTATAGAAAGTTTCTTTCAGATTACATTCATCGAGGAGTAATGGCACAACTAGTTGACCACTTCATAATCCTGCTTTACAAGCTCATATTTAAATAAGATCCACCTTACATGTCACGATGAGGAATAGAGAAAAAATCATACATTGCAGATTGGTATGCCCCACCAGGCGACACCTTTCTTAGAGTGTTCAGTGGAGATAAGCCTATGCATGTTTTACCAAGGTATGCCATCGGAAAGCTTGTCATGCAAGAAGTGTGATATCATCTTTACACAAGAATAAGAAAGAACCATGGCCCACTCTTCTTTTGCAAATTGGATTATATGCAATAAAGAAATTGAAATTCATGGATGTCAAGGGAAAGGAAATATTCAGGTTTGCATTTCGTACTCAATATTTTAATCAGTATGATCCCCATGGTATTTTTAAAGACCACTTTGCGAGAGTTTACTTTTCGTGGTTCGGCAGGGCATTCCATTGGCCAAAGGAGGATCCATGGAGGAATTACTACAATGCCTCCAAACTCCATGAGTTGGTCAGTTTAGTAGGGAATTCACATGTTGCTCCACATACAATAGCAATTATGGAATAAACAATAGTAGAAGGAAGCAATCCCATGTAGGATAAAAGAAAGAGGAATATTATTGATAGTCCAAAGGGAGAACAAAGCTACAAGATGAAAGTAGATCCTATTCTCATGAAATCTTCTTTAGCAGTAGAAGTAAAGAGGAAGCTGAGGATATAGTGAGTCGAGTGGAGGAAGAGAGAAAAGCAAAAGTTGTAGGAACCATAACTGAAGTTACAAGAGACAGAGCAGAAACTAAAGGAAGAACAAGAATTGAGGAGGAGAGAACAAGAAGAGAATAAGAAGTAGGAGTAAAAACAAAGGAAAAGTGAAATGAAAGAAGAAATAGCATTGATACAGGTTGAATAACAAGAATAGAACCAGCTAGGAATCGACGAGGAAGGTGAATAGATGTAGGATCGGGATATTGCTTAGCAGATTGAGAACTTAATTGAAGTGATAGACATGGGAATGGAATGAAGATGTTTATCTAATGTCAAGCACACCATAGGTCATCCCTCATTCTCCACCACCTCTAACAAAAAATCCAGCCACGAGAAAGGAAGGGGATGTTGTTCCCCTTGATGATGATCCAATAATGGATGTGTACAATATGTCATTCATTGAGTTCCAAAAAAGGATTGTACAAGCATGGAGAAAGCATTTCTGGGATGATCAAACATCTCCTGCATTCGTTATAGAAATTTTGATAGTTCCGGACAACAGGAAGCATCCAAATTCCATTGCCGAAGCCAACTTGGCCTTTGCAAGAGCAACAAGATAAAAAATTCAATATTTGACAGTTGAGAATGAGCAATTGGCACAGAAATTGTAGGCTGCCAAGCAAGGGTCAAAACAACTTCGTGCAATAACATAGAGTTCATTTTTTGCATAGTTTTACTTGGAGGAGATGAGAGCAGTGATACTTGCTAAAGTATCAACACTTGGGGAAACCATGTGAAAGCTCTATGAGGGGTTTGTGACCATACATAAATAATTTGTCCATTTTCATGGTCCACAACAGCAGAGCAAAGAGTTTGTTAAAAATATCAAGAACATACAATATGCCATTAACTTATGTGCAAGAGTGGACAATGTGATAAAAAGGGTCACTACTTGACTTAGTGAAGAAAATGAATCCACTAGAAAATATGGAGAAAGTGAGAGTTCGGATGTTGATTCAAAACAACAAATAGCTCACCTCATTTATTGATAGAACTTAGGCCTCCTATGAATGGTTGTTGAACATTTTGAATGTCTTGGTGAAAACACATAAGATCCCATCAATTGATTCACTCACCAAAGCCAAACCCAAGAACCAAGTGTGGCAGGAGATCGAAGAGTACTTGGAGCAGCTGAGACGGGTTGCCACAAAGGAATATTTGGAGTTGAACAAATAAAATATACAGAATTACATCGGTGGTCCTATCTAAATTAGAACAATGTTATTCATGCTTCAGAACGAACTTGAAATTGGTTCCAAGACATTGTACCCATATTCCATGGAGGCTAGAGTTTGCTTCCATCCAAACACCATGACACAGTTGGGGACATCATCACACAGTATCGAGCTTGGCACCAATATGTTACCAAGAAGCATCAAGTGGAGGTTTTTAAGCTCGAGTTCTCCCAAACTCAAGCATCATAGTGTTATGTCTTGTTAGGTTGTCAATTTGTCTCTACCCTATTTTGTCTTATATGGGTACAAGTGTAAAATATAATATTAGTTGTAATTATTTTGTAAGTGAAATTCCAAATGTTAATATTGGAATATGAAGAGTCACGATGTATTGTAATGAGTCATTTTGTAAAGAAGTTGAAGATTTTGTTGGAAATAATACTGAGAGGGGGGGTGAATCAGTATTATCACATTAATAAAACTTTTTCATTTCCAAACTCTGATTCATATATGCTACTTCCACAACTTCTTATGATTAAGTTAATTGATCTTCAATGAGTGCATTAGAACATTATCAACCATATTATCAGTTAACAGATGCAGTAACATAGAATAGATCATCACACATAAGGCACACACATGAACACCATGATATAAGGTGGAAACCCAATGCGGGAGAAAACCACCTGCTGCAAGTCATCTCAATCTTCTTCTTAATAAGAAAATCCTTTTACAATATTTGTACTGGTGCAGTCTTATACCAGTACGGGAGCTACAACCCCCTTTGCTCTTGTACTAGCCGATCCATTTACTAGTACGCAGGCTGCTACCTGCTACAATGCTCCAAAGATTCCCCTTTGCTTTTGTACTAGCTTAAGTACTAGTACGTAGGCGCTGGCCTACAATCTTCTCTCCTCCAGGTACCACGTTTCATCAATTTTCATACTGGATACACTGAAGCACAACACATAATCTGAAAGGCCACGTTTCATCCAATTTCATACTGGATCCATAAACATCAAATGATCATCAAGTACCAGTAAGTCACCCAGATAACCAAATCCACAATAACAGTAAACTAAACCCAGAACACCTTATCAACAAAAAATTCAATCAACAAAAGATCTTAAGACAGATACGCAATTTCCTTTTCTCTGGCCTGTGTCGCTACGCACTTCACCTTCTATGGCGCCGCACACCTCCGCAGCTGCGCCTTCTGTGGCGCCTCTGCATTGCGCCTTCGGTGGCACCTCTGTGGCGTCTCCTGTGGCGCCTCCGCACTGCGCCTTCTGTGGCGCCGATGTGGCGTCTCCGCACTGCGCTTCTGTGGCATCTCCGCACTGCGCCTTCTGTGGCGCCTCCGCACTGCGCCTTTTGTGGCGCCTCTATGGCGTCTCCGCACTGTGCCTTCTGTGGCGTCTCCACACTGCTCCTTCTGTGGCGCCTTCACACTACGCCTTCTGTGGCATCTCCGCACTGCGCCTTCTATGGCGCCTCTATGGCGTCTCCGCACTGCGCCTTCTGTGGCGCCTCTGTGGCATCTCCGCACTGCGCCTTCTGTGGCGCCTCTGTGGCGTCTCCGCACTGCACCTTTTGTGGCGCCTCTGTGGCATCTCCGCACTACGCCTTCTATGGCACCTTTGCACTGCGCCTTCTGTGGCGCCTCTGCACTGCGCCTTCTGTGGCGCCTCTATGGCGTCTCCTGTGGCACCTCCGCACTTCTGCAGCTGCAGCACTCGAGAGATCACCCTTCACAGATTCGCTTTCCACTTCAATTTCATATAGATCGAGCTTTTGAAACAATAACCCAATATTTCAGATCTTAAGATATTCAACCCAAAAGCATACCCAAGCCAAATGATCTCCTTTGCTTTATATAGGAAATCTCTTCCTCAAATCATGGACCAATACCACGGGCCAAAACTATAGGATCAGAAACTGTGGGACTAATACCATGAACCTGTTATCACTTAAGAATTCTAATACCAAAATGTCTCACATTAGTTTATGGTAAAAGTCAATGCTAGTCTAAGTTTGATGTTTGTTTGCCTTAGAGTTTGAGTCTTAGGAGTCTTGAGTCAAATATGCATTATCATTCATCACTGGACATTCTCATTCATCACCGGTCTCATAGCCATGTGTCCACATGAGCAGTTATTTATGCTGCCTTTACTTAAACAAGTGCCAAATCTCAGAAACATCTTATCAGGTTGCAAGTTTCGAAATGGAAAGGTCAGGTCAAAGAAGGTAGAAGTGAATCATCTACAGGAGAAGCAGTCCAAAGAAGAATAACCAAGCCAGCATGAAGAACATTTGTAGTTGAAAGATATCACATAAGCAAGTAAGGTTGAGTCCAAATTTTGATAGATTGCCTTTGAAGTCATTTTAAAAGGATGGTGTTTATGTTTTTAGTTTTGAACAACCTCATGGATATGGGAAAGTCATTTCAATATAAAGAGGCTCAAGACAGTCGAATTGGCATTAAAACTGTGTTTTGGTGATTACACAGCAGTTTCGTAGCGCGCTACGAAACTGCTGTTGCTGCATATTTTGATGAAGTTGACCAAATTTGAGTGACAAAGGGCAAATATTTTTGAAAGGAAGTTTATGAAGATGATCATTATACATAGCTATTTTTGTTCATGATGCTTAAGGCAGCTTCAAAGAGGTTTTGGGTCAAGTCTACAGTGTATGTAAAACAAGATAATCCAATGCAATTGTATGAAGAACAACCGGGGTAACTGAAGCAACCTTTTTTAGGAGAAAAATTGTTTTAAGTAGTCAACTGCCAGGAGGTCTCTAGAGCAACTGAAAGCACATTTTGGAAAAGTGAAAGAGGTTTTTATTCTTAACAGATTGAACTACAAAATCCTCCTTCAGTTTCCTCAAATACATCATGATATTGGAGAAATGGATGACTAAACTTGCGCTACGAAACTGCTGTAGGTGCAAGTTTTTCACAAGCATATTTCTCTGTTTGACACCTGTTTTTCAATGACACATTCTGGGCGGTAGGGAAGGTTTTTCAAAAAACCAAAAGAGGTTTTTGTTCAGAATAGATTGGTTCACAAAAGCCTCCTTAATTTTTTCCAAATACGCTTTTTGTGAGAAGTTATGAACTCTGTCCCAAGACCCATTTTTCAGCCAGAACAGAGGAATGGACAGTCTCCTAGTTTCTAGGAACATCAAGGATCGAGTCTGGACAGTTGGAGAATTATTTTAAAAAACCAAGAGAGGTTTTTGTTCTAGACATCATGGAATACAAAAACCTCCTTCAGTTTCGAAAAATGTTTCATGGTTGAGGAGATAAAGGCTCTGTTCCACATGCCATTTTCAGGGATCCTAAACCTAAAAACAGGGAAACATGTTCCCTAATTTCTAGGGTTTGTCTTTAGCAGTTAGATGACCACATGGGAGGCTTCATCAAATTTGACTTCATGGAGTGTTAGTTGTCAAATAATGCTTTAAATGTTTAGATAAGGTTGTCGTAATCATAATAAGGAGTTACACTCCTAGTTGTATTAGGTCTCTAGGACTCCTAGTTAGGTGTCATTTGCATTTAATAGTTAGTTTTAAGTATCAATAGGTGTCATAGTAGGATGAATTCGAATTCCCCTCATGCTTGAGGAGGAATCCAAGTTATGTAAAGAGCTCTATATATAGATGAAGCATCAATGTACTCAGGGTTGGAAATTTTATGGAAAAGCTTGTATTTGGCTCATGTAAGACTCATTTTCAGTAATGCATATTTGACCTTGCTTCTCAGCATTCATGAAGGATTTTTTATGTTCAAAATATGTGATGTTGTCCTTTTCTTAATGCTTACAGTGGTATGGATGTATAATCACTCAGAATTCATTGAATGTGCTCTGACTTCCTGTATACATTTGTAAACTGTGTGGTCCCATATGAGTTTATGTTCTGAATGTTTAAATGCTGAATGCCCTGACTTCCATGTAAGGTTGAGTTCATTGTGATATTGAGGTGTTGTTGACTCCATAAGCCCAATGGATAGTTGTTAAATCTGTTTCCACCATTCATATTTGTCACAGTTGTTTTACAAGAGTTAGCCATCTTATCTATAATTAAAATCATTAACCCTTTTGAGAGAGCCCTCTCAGGTTGAGGAGGCTAAGCCTTAGCCTAAAGTAGGTTTGAAACAGTTACTTGAAATCTTCCTGGTCTGCAGCCTTCCAGGGTCTGATTTTGAGACAACAGTTTGGTGCGTCTGCCGGGAGTCTGAAGATTAATCATTCCCGAAATCAAGAGACTGAACTTCTGAAGGTAGCAGGAGCTCAACAGAACCAACCATGAAAGTGCGTGAACTTTTCTCCACATGAAATAAAATTTTCTCTGCATGAAATTCCATGAACTTTCCTCTACATGAAATAAACTTTTCTTTGCATAAAATTCTGTGAACTTTTCTCTACATGAAGTAAACTTTTCTCTGCATAAAATTCTGTGAACTTGAAAAAAAACTCCGCTGGCACTATAATTTATCATCTGAGTGATTTTCCATCAAGGACAACACTTTAGCCATAATGCCAACAATCTCCCCCTTTGGACTTGATGACAAAGCTTACTTGTGAACTGTCATCTGATCCCTTTTTGTTGTCCGGTAACCCATGCACTCTATCACATCTGATATTTGTAGATTCATCTGAATGTATAAAAGTGAGATGATCTTCTATGAGAGGGTTGCCATCAAGTACAACACATGCATCATAATGCCAACAGATTCATGAGGGTTGTCCAAAGGTCACAAAGGGGAGTTGAAGAGTCACCCCCCTCTTGTTATAAATAGAACCTCATAACTCATGTAAAGGGCTTTTGGGAGCCAAGATTTTGGCTAGGCTTAGGCTTAGAAGGAGATTGGGAGTATTGTGAATACCCTTGGCTTCTTTGTAGTGTAGAGTGAGTACACTTATTTGGAGGAGCAAGTGTTATTGACTTTAATGTTCCACTATTGGGGCTAGTGATCGTCAATCATGTATGTATGAATGGAACTTTCACTTATAATAAAATCAGAGCCAACATTCTTTCATGCATATGTTGTGAATATAGTAGGACTAGTCTTGTTGTATTTTCATTGTATGTTATTTAACTTACACTTATGCTCATGAAATATTTTTTTTCATTTGCGTGAACTTTGTTGAATGCGTGTTTTTGTATTAATCCATCACTTTAACTTGTGGACTATTCTGCATCTTAGCTTGTGATGTCATTACACTTGTGTGTTCCTTTAGAGTTGCATACTATTACAGGCTTCCAAGGGGCACACTTACTTTCCCCTTCATGTGTTGGAACCTTCATGCATTGCACTTGATTTCCGTATGTTCACACACTTACTCTCACCTAAAGTTATCTTACCTAACTCTATGTGTTTTTGTAGTCAAGGCATAACATTACCACCCATTGTTGGAACTCTTACTCCAAATGGTGTGAGGTCTAGTTGGGAATTCACATCGAGGAGATCCCTTGAATGTTGGCGGGTCCAACACCATCAACATCTCCTTTGCAAGCGGTGTTAATTTTTCATGGTAGCTTTGATCTCCCACCTATTTCCACACTCTGCTTGCAATCTGATCTTTCAATCAGCCAACACTTATCAATGCTTATATGTACAATATTTTCATTGAAAAAGAAATTCACAACAACCTGAAATGACCTTTGAATTATTATACTCGTAATAATTCTACCACTCCAAATAAATTCAAATAAATTGAAATGACATTGTTATAGTACTGTACATATGCATCACATATATTGCAAGCATTTCCTAATGATATTAAAAAATCATTCTAGTAAGCTAACAAGTCTAAAACAATAAATGTATATTTTAGTTTAGCATTCATTATTGTAATATTTCATACCAAATGCTTCCCACCTTAACCATTCTCTTTCATGGCCATCCCTGCAAGGCATTAATTAATTTGGCACAACAGATATCAATTTCAGTTTAAAGGAACTCTTACCCCATTCCTTTCCTTTACCTTTTTAACATGGCCTTATGTTACCTTACTTACTTGTATGTCATTATTAGCACTTCCAGTTAAACCCTTTTTAAGTGGTTCAACTGCCTAGCGACATTCCTACTGTTGCAATATTCAATAGTTCTTGTGCACATTCATTTTGAAAAGCATGTCTTATGCATGCACACATCTCATGTTATGTATAATTTTTCAATTCCTGGACTTTATTGTTTCCATTCATGCACACAACAAAGGTGAGAATCATAAGCACATTAATAATTGCAGTTTATAGTCGAAAGATCATTCTTGCACACTTACCCAATGGTTCCTCCACGTGACATGGAATCCATTAAATAACCTCACTATGTTACTCAAGGAATAGCATGTACAAATTTATTTACATGCCATTAATATATGCACCTACTATACCTTCATGCGTCTAGCATATTATTGTTTAATATTAGACATGTATCTTTGATTTGTTTCATCTCTTGCATTTTTATCATGCCTATGCTATCATTTATCAGCTTATGGCAACTTCTTTAAAGATTAAAGAAAAATATTAAACTAGCAAGGGCTAAGTTAAGAAATTCCCCCTCATGACTACATCATTTAGCCATAAACTTTTGCAATTTTGTTGGGCTTCTCCAAGGAATCTAGCCACCATCTTGCATGTTTATCTTGTTACATCAAACTCAAACCAATCTATAAATAACATCAGTGTATTCGTATATACAAAAAAATAATTCACATGAGTACACATGCATGTTGTCTATTGTTGTTCACATATCTAAAACCCATGTCAGTCACATATGTCAAAAGGTAAAATGGACATATCAGTATGTCTATAACCATATAATTACTAGACTTGAAACCAAGATTTTACGAAGATGAGCAGTTGTGACATCTGCAAGTTTAAGAGCATATGCTGACTTTCATTACAAACAATATAAATATGAAAAACAACCTATCAAAATAAATGTTAATCATTTGCATGCAAGCTTGCACAGGTTGAGTGTTGAACCTTAAGCTCTAATTCTAACTTTCACTTTCATGGCCCATCTAGTCCAAGTGTTAAACCATGCTCTAATACCACTTTTTAAGACCTCCTTCCATCCCCTTGAACTATCTCGAGCTTATGGGAGGTGTGACTTTATAATTAACTTGACTCTCACAGTCTATGGTGAAGATGGGGTTATAAAACCCTTATTTTTCCAACTTCATCAAAAACCAAAATAAAGGTAACCATCACATTCAGTGATTCAAGAGATTGCTAGCGATATAAATTTTATCTCAATCTGAATCTCCGATTGAAAGGTATGTCCATTTGAAGTATAATCCATTTAACCTTTCCACGTTGGCGAGGTACTTCCATGTCAAACCTTTGTGTAACCTATGTGGTTTTTCCATGTCACTTATGGTCCAAGGTGGCGGGTACATTCCCATGTTAGGCGTTCATTGCACATGCTACCTCATCTCTTACTAATGGGTCCCACAAGGTCAAACATGTCATGTATTTCCTTATTTCTCTGTTATATCCAATTTAGGGGATATGTAGGTGTACACAAGGATGTGTCCTTAGCATAATCCACATATCCTCATATTCTAGGTTCACCCTCTACTTAATACAAATCAGGGATTGGTCCCACATCTGGCCCAGTGTGAATAATCCACCATGGGGTCTGCCTCAGATACACTACATTTTTCACCAAAATCAAAATCCTCACTCATGATCCCCATAATGATCCCTACACTGAATAGAATTTACCTAGATTTCTTGATATTCACCTTGCACTAACCTTCCACCTAGGTTGGGCCCCATCTTCTATACATCCACGAAGATATAAATATGGCCCACTCTAAATTTAGTCCTTATCAAATAATTCACCAGTGGTGGTTTGTCAAATGCTCAAATCTCTGTATACATCCACTGGTCGAATGGATATCTAATTCCCTTGCAAGATATTCGAATCATTCAGAAAAATGAGCATGTGTTGATCAACCATATGCCCATATTTTTCCTACCAAATGAATGATATTTGGCTGAAGCAAGGAGTTTAGCCTGAGTAGGTGTTGGGCAGATCAATTTTCCTTTTAATTTATAACAACCAATATTACTCACACATAAATTATCAATCTAGGTAGACCTTTCGTTTCAAGGATATTCTACAAAATATATGCAAGAAAAAATGGCAACTAGCACTAATAATTTCTCAAAATCAAACATTTTAAATATTACTTTCAACACTCCATCACACTTGTTGTTACACTCCAAATCTTATGCACACTTTAGAAAGAAAATACATGCATTTCAGAATAATCCACACTCTATCACACAATCACTCTTACTCAAATGAAACAACACACTTGGAAACCATTCAACACTTGAATAATAAATCAAAAATTGTTGTAACACCCATTCAATCATTTAAAAAAACCAAAGAACTATAACAATAATAAAACAACCATCACACCAAATGAAGGGACCGGTAAAGGACCTACGTTATAACATAATTATAGAGGCTACAATCCTGCAACTATACAATACATTAACAAGCTCTATAGTAGTAACAATAAATCACACATAACTCACAACTAAGAGGAAATAAATGCATTGTTATGATACCTCTCTAACTAGTCATCCCTGCTAAGAAAGAGGGTCCTTCCTCCTTGGAAATGGCTAGTGATCTACATAGCACACAAGCTAATTAGGAAAGAGATATGGAGACATGAATGGTAAAGAGTTGTATTAATGAAAGTTGCAATACGAGATTACAATGATGGTGCTCCCCTTCTGATCTCTATCTATGCATGCCCCTAAAGGAGGGAGTACATTCTTTTATAATTTAAAATTACATTCCTATTTTCAAAAAGAGGGATCATCATGAGATTCTCTCAATTCATATGTGATCCAAATCAAGATTGTACAAAATTGTCTTGTACCAAATTTTCTTAAATGAAACAGAGTTGTAACAACTTTCTAAATTATAATTGTTCATCACTTCGAAATCCAAACTGTTCCAACTAATTTTGTTGCATTGTCCATCATTGTCTCATTTCAACGGTCAAACTAACTTCAACTGTGTGTCTATCCATGTCAATCTTTGTCACTAATCGTGGAAGAACAGAGTGTCCAAAATAGGCTTGGTGATGTAACAACAGTGCCAGCGAAGTCTTCTTTCCATATTTAGTGAGATGGAACTGGGGTGATATCATCTTGTAACAACATCTCAACAAGTCATACCACCTCAAACATCCCTTCATCAATTCAATAAGAAAATAGCTTAAATCAGTTAAATTTTGTATCAAATTACAAGCAAAACTAGATAATAAAGGTGATAGGAAAAGGGAACATACTTTCATCAATAATGACTAATGAAGTGACAAGGCATAGATTTTTAGATTCAAAAAGGTATAAAAGGATAGTGAAAATAGGTACAAAGAGAGTGTCAATTATGTGTCCCAAAATATCCCCCCAACTTAAGCACCTGCATGTCCTCATGCAAATTTTTGTAACTATTTTCTGTTGTATTATGAATGAAACTTTGAAAAATCATATGCTCTTGTTGTATCTTTGGAAGGTGCTTTGTCTCCCCGGTAGACAAATAATTATACTTCCCACAATCCATCATCTAACTGATATGTGTGTTGATACTTGTAGACATGAAGCCAAATTAGTGGAAACTTAAACCTGAGTCCATACCAACTAGGTTAACTTTTCCTTATACACTCCATCTACTGAGGTACCCTATAAAGTGCATGTACACATTTTGGAAAATATTAGGGATCATCATTCTTCATTTCCTTTCTCCAAGCTTCCCATTTATGTCTACTTCCTTCCAATGCATGTTATTTCAACACACTGACACTCTTGGAACAACACTCCAAGACCTTGTTTCTAAATTCCATCAACAAATTCTTAGTTGGCGGATACTTCCACATCCTATTATATGCCATAGATATTGTTTGGGTGGGTCCTGGTTCATATCGAATGAGCAATTTCACAACCCCTTCATTTGTTGTTACAATATTGCAGACTACCTTCCAACTTGGCATGATTCTACGTAAATGACATGAAGGCCCTCAGTTGAACATTTCCCATATAGAGTGTAATATTAAAAGTCCTTGCTCCAAAACAAGCACGATCATGAAAATAAAAATCACACAATAAATGTTTCTCTAAAAAATTATCCTTCCAAAAGGTCTCCAGAAAATATTTAACCTCCTTTGGCATGTGTGGTCATTTCTCTTTTATTGTTGTTAATTGAAAAAGGAAAATTTTGTTAGAGAAAAGAATATCAATATACTATAATTGGAAAATTTTACCATTTCTATGGTTTTATGCCATAATTGACTACTAATGGGAATGATTTCAGTGTGGGAACATCATGCTTTCAAGAGTAATGATGGCTAGTTGTTATTAATACAAAGTCTAGTTAGTAATTACTAGTTCGGGATTGTGGCAATGTGCATTGTACGATAGATATGATTCACCTCCCCCCAAAATGTAATGATAATAGTCGTCCTCATTGGGTATGATAGAGGTCATGTCAACCTTCAATCCATAAATGCAAGTAAATGAAAAAATTCATACATGCAGTCAGCTTACCATTGTGCTGATATGGAAATTTTACAAGTGATGCTGACTTGATTGACGCTATGCAATAACTAGTTCATGGAATATGTCTATTAGTGAAGCCTTCCATTACAATATTTTGGTGACAAATGTTTAAGTGTCAGAAAAATCAGGCACATCAACATACAATTATAGTTTTCAACCATGAAAATGTATGAGCACATAGTATGTCAACTTGTGATGGTGAACAAATGAAATTTTATGTGATCTGTATCAATGGAACTATTTAAAATTGTAAAAGTGGCATGCAAATGTACAAATTTATCTTAATAAAAACTCCATAGAACTGTATCAGAAGAACCTGTTTAAATACTTTGATAGGATTCAATAGCAGCAAGCCTAAGTGTAGCAGCTTGTAATGGTTCATGAATATTGAGTTTGTAACAAAAGAAAATTAAAACAGTAAACCAATATAGACAAAGAAGAAAAGATACCAAAATGTTGTTATAGAGGAAGAAAAATAGATGTTGGCCGCCAACAAGCTATTTTTCAACCACCACATTCATCTGATAGTGCCCCAAAGGGGTTTTCACCACTAGACAAAAAAAAAAAAAAAAACTCTTTTTTTTAATTTTTTTTAATAATAGGAAAAAAACTAAGTGGACATAAGTGCAAGAAAATTTTCCCTTGCCCCCAACAACTTCAAGGTTTGAATCTACATTTGAGACAATTTTAACAAATAAATCCTTAGAAGTAGCTTTATGATACAATTATAGACAATATCCATTGGCAGGAAGGGATGTTTAGGATCCATCAATGGTTGTTATTTTCACAGTCCCATTTCAAGGATTGTATCTACCTCATAAGGAACTAGACACTTGGTGCACAACTTCCCTTTGAAATATTTAAATATTGAGTCATATAACAAATCCAAATCACCTTTTTGAAACACATTCTTCTTAATAAGTTTATCATGCCACCTGGCACGTTATTTTTGAAGGATATATGTTCATTGCACAGCAGCCAGCCACTTCTCATCTAACTCATTCAATTGCTCCAGTCAATGTTTCTGAGTTACGTTCAAATCTAAATTCACCTCCAAAGAAATTATGAGTGTCTTTATCTCAAATTCAATGGGAAATATATGACTCCTACCAAATACCAACCCATAGGGAGAGAATGTTGTAGTATTCCTCCAAGTAGATCTATAAACCCATAAGACTTCTAGAAGTCTCTCAACCTAGTCTCTTCGGTGGCCTACTAGAGTCTTCATGAGAATAGCTTCAAGCACCTTATTGGTACCTTCCACTTGCTCACTTTCCTATGGGTGGTAAGGTGAAGTGATTCGATGATGAATCTTATACTTCCTAACAAGGTTATATATTAGTCAAGAATTAAATTATTCTCCTTACTATCTCCTTTTGAACTCCATACCAAGAAAAAATTCCTTAGAATAAAAAGTTTGAAACAACATGCTTAGTTGCCCTAGTGAGTTCTCTTTCCCCAACCCACTTGGTGACGTAGTCTATGCATACCAAAACATAAGTCTTCTGCTGAGATGGGGGATTAATTAGTCCCACAAAATCTAAATCCAGTCTCTTGAATGGATCCATCATCAGTTGAGGTTGTAATGGAATTTCATCTGATTGAGTTGGCTAGACCATCCTATAATAGTTGTCACACCCCTACACATATTTCCTTGCATCGTGAAATGCAGTAGGCCAAAAATAGCCCATCTGAAGCACCTTATAACATGTTCTCTTGTCTATAAAGTGTCCTCCACAAGGCTCATCATGACAAGCCTTGAGAATATCATGGATAGCATCCTCCCTTACACACCTTTTAATTTTCTTATCAAAATGAATGTGGAAGAGGTATCCATCCAACAAAAAATACAAGGCACTTTGCTAAATTAATTTTAACTTTTCTCTAGGAGAAAGGTGATATTGAACTCTATTTCCTAATTTTATCTACAATAGTAATATTGAACTCTTGGAGTAACAATAACCACCTAGTAACCTTGGGATTAGTAACTTGTTTATTCATTAAAAATTGGATAACAAAGTGGTGAGTATGCACAAAATTTTTGTAACCAATAATGTAATGCCTAAATTTGTTGATATCATGACTAACAGCAAGAAACTATTTTCTATTACCATATAATTCACGTCTATAGGGGTCAAGTTCTTGTTGATATAGTAGATGGAATAAGGTTTATTTCCCTTTTTTTTCCTAGCATAACCCAAATGGTTGTATCAGAAGCATCAATGGAGATTTGACATGGAATACTCAAATTTGGTCCTTGTAGAATGGGAGTTGTTGTTACACATATTTTCAACTCTGCAAAACTGATGTTCCACTTGTCAGTCCAGATAAAATATTTATATTTTGTTTATAGGGAAAACAATGGAAATACAATATTAGTGAAATTTTCTATAAATATTATGTAATAACTTGTCTTCCCAAAAAATCTATGTACGAATTTTGCATGTTAGGAGTGGGTACTCTTAAAATTTCCTCAATTTTTGTTGGATCAACTTGTATACCTGCAAAATAGAGATAGTGTCCCAAAACAATACCTTCATTCATCATCATGTGACACTTTTCAGTACTGAAACAGAGGTGGGTCTATATACAACACTCAAGTACCTTTTCAAGGTTGTGCAAGGCTTCATTAAACTCATCCCCATAGGGTGTAAATTCATCCATAAATGTTTCCAAGCAGTCATTGAATAGATCAAAAAGGATTCTTAACACTACTCATTGGAAGGTTGTAGGTGCATTAGAAAGTCCAAAAGGAAGGTCCCTATAGGAAAATCTAGCCCAAGGGCAAGTGAAGGTAGTCTTATCTTGGTCCTTAGGGGAAAACTGAAACTGATTATAGTCACTAAATCCATCAAGACAAGAGAACATTTTTTATCAAAAAAAGTATCTAGACCTGGTCTATAAAAGGTTGTGGGAATCGTCCTTTTGAGTGGATTTGTTAAGCTCCCCATAGTCAACAAAAACTCTCCACTTTCCATTCTTTTTGGGGAAAATAATAAGAGGATATACATATTGAATATTAGAAATCGTATAGATGAAGTTTGCACTTAAGAGATTTTGAATTTCTTCCTTACCAACACTCTTCAAGTTCTAATTCATTCTTCATTGAGGTTGTTGGACAAGTTAATATCTTTCCTTCAAATAAATATGATGAGTACATATAGTAGGATGGATAACATTCATGTCCAATTAATCCCATGCATAGGCTTCTTTATTCTTTCTCAATAACTACACTAACCTCTCTTTTTGCTCAGGGGATAAATTGGGATTTATATCTAAGGTCTTTCTAGGTTCTATCTCCACTAGAACACCCTTAAGGCTATGGGTCGTAGGTATTTTTTCTATTATAGGATCATCAAAAGTATCTTCCTCAATCTCATTTTAAAATTAAATCTTTTCCTATAGTGAGAAGTGGACATGTATCATCTTCCTCTAGTTCAAACTCAGACCATAAAGGATTCTCATATTCTGAACTCGAGTTAGTTGGATGATAAAGAATAATATCATCATTACTGTTAGATATGGTCATACACCCATATCTACATCCAATAAAGGAATCTACAGTGGCTATCCATGGCCTGCATAAAATCATAGGATGTCCTCTTACGTGCGTTTGAGGCTATAACACTACAAAATATACTAGATATTCCCAAGAATCTACTAAAGTAATAACATCCTCCAGTATTCCTTCAAGTTGAATCTTTGACCTATCTTCTAATTCTAAAACAGTAGGAGTTGGTCTCAAATTGTTAAGCCCAAGTAGTTTAATAGTTTCCCTAGTTATTATATTAATCGTTGTTCCTAAATAAATTAGGGTATTTCAAAGAGTTGTTCCTATAGTATGGACAACTACTATTGGGTTCCCAGAGTCTTCATATTTAGTAGGTGTATTATCCCCTAAAATTAGTTCAAATAGTTTTCCAATTACATGTATAATATGTGGATCTTGGGGTTTCCTACCTCATTTTTTAACATATAATTCTCTAATTGTTTTAGCATAAATTGGAACATCTTGGATTGCTTAAAGGAAATGAATCTAGACATGCAATTTTTTCTACTCCTTCAAGAAATCGAATTCAGACTAAGGAATAGTTTTGAATCCAGTTAATCTTTCAGGATAAGGTAGGTGCAAATATGTCTCATTACTAGGAGTTGTTACAAGTATCATAGTCTAGGTAAGGTCAAATTTTATATTGACATCAGAGGTATCATTGGCTGTCACACTAGTATCAGGAGTAGCATTGTCTATTAAAGCATCATGAGTATTGATGAGCCCCAAATTTGGTAACTTGTTGGGCTCATTTGGCCTAATTATCCTTGTTCAGTCCTCGTTCAATACTTCATCTTTCATATCTTATGCATTATTTTTTAGTATGTTTATGTCATTTGTACGAATAAGGGTAGTCACTCTTCCTAGGTGGCTAACACGTGCTCATTTCAGGTTTTTTTTACCCATGTTGGAGCAAAACTGAGCAATCATGGGCTAGAAGACAGCCAAGCTTGAGGTGAGGATTCATAGGGGGTTATCTATGGCATTAAATAGCCCTTCCTCAGGATCTTCACCCCCAACTCCAAGCTCCAAAGGCCACCAAAACCGGATCTAGAAGGCAGCCAAGTAGATTTTGGAAGGGACTATCTAACTCACAGTTTGGACAGCCAAGTCCCATAGATTTAGGAGGCTAGCTAGGGCCCTCGTGGTGTATAAATGTTAAGGCCTCAGCCTTCACAAAAGAATTTTGGAAACCATTGCATATTTTGCACTATAGTGTTGTTAGCTACAGCTTGTTATCTTGTAGCCATTTTGGCATAACTCTTATTACTGTTTTTGATAATGAGAAGCAGTCTGATTTTATATCAACTTTGAGTTTTCTATAGGATCCATAGCTCTCAGGGTTGGGCCCAACCTGAGAGCCTAGGGCTTCCTTTTTGTACAGTTACTTTTCCTTTATGCATCGTTGTTTTCTTTTTATGCATTTGAAACGTATTTCTATTAGGCAGATTTAGTTTTTTTGATTAGATATATCACTGCTTATGAATAGAATTGCTTCAAGTGTTTAAAATAGATTTGTAGGATAATAACAGGAAAAAATCTCTAATAAAAGGGACAACAACACTCTTGGTTTCACCTCATCCTTATTGGATCAGGGGCTGGAATTGAAGAAACAGTGTTGTCCCAACAAAAACACTAGTTTGCTTGACCATGCAATCCTTAGTGTATTGTTGTCATTTGCAGAAATTAGTTATGGGTTTAGATCTTTGAAATGTTTCTTTGCATAGTTGAAGTACATGGTTTTCTTTCCAAATAAAGTTGTTTTTCATTCATGTTATTGATAGTTAGACTATATTAGCTAGGATTTTGATTATTTGCAAAACTTTGTTGATTCGGTTGAATGTACATCGTGTAGGGCATATCTACCAATATTTCATCCACCTAAGCTTCATCAGAGCCACCTGTACCATCTCCTCACTAGGTTCCTCGTCTCTCATCTGTCCTTTTGCCCACGTAACCCTACCTTCTTGCTCAATCATTGTCTCAGCCTCTTTAAGCCAAGTTAGCCTTCTACACCCTCTCACCACTCCATCCACCAGTCCCTGGGTCACTCCAAGCCCCTACCCTACCTCCCTATCCATTCATCCACCTTCCCTCACTCACCCATCCTCTAAAATCCACTTTTTAAACATCCTGTAGAAATTTCTGAACATCCTGTAGAAATCTCTGAACATCCTCTAGAACCCCTACAGATTTCCTGTAGAAGCTCACAAATGAGGTTTCTTGATAGCCAAACTTTGTGAAACTCTCTGGAAAGGTGTTAGGGACTCCTTAGACCCTCCCTGAACCTTCCCAAACTTTTCCAAGCATTTCTCCTCCTTGATCCGCCCCTGCACAGTAAAGAACAGTGAAAGCATATGCATGATGAAACTGACAACTTAATAAAAAATACAAAAAGATGTTTTCTTAGGACAGAGGTAGTTTAGACACATGTATTTTACCTTCATAAAAGTAATGGCATCTCTTTCAATAGTTTTCATTCTCATCTTTGCATCAGTAGGACTAGCTGGTAGAATTAGGGTTTGCTAGGGTTTACACTTTCCTTCAGTTTTTCAATCTCTTTTCGCAAATAGATTAGCTTTCTTCGAGTTAGCTTTCATACATCAATTAAAAAGCTTCTTCTAAGAGCTCATAGAAGTTGGCTTAAGCTCCTAGTGGACTTGTGCCAACTGACCAAGTGACAGCTGCGACAAGAGCTAGTACTTGTGCATACAGCACC
>APFE031227892.1:9435-38518 GCA_000404065.3 Pinus taeda
ATATGATGTGATGTGAATTGAAGCTTATTTACATTCATTGCAAATGTCTATCTAAAACATAATTAGCAAGGGCATCCACTAATGTGTTCAGATTTCTACAAATATGTCCATATAGTATGAACTTGAAATGTCTTTCCAGAAGATGCACTCTTAAAACCATGCAAAATATGGCAGGATTCCTCACTGAATAGATATTTACAAGTTGTAGTAATACGAGTTGTGAGTCAATCCTAATGACTAAATGGAAGATACCATGTAAAATAGAATCAGATTGTAGCTCCATCAATGCACTATACTCATTGATTTTGTTAGTATAGGAATTAATGCAAATCCCTTGCATACTCACTAGCTCGCCATTTGGAGCAAAGATGTCCCATGCTATGGAATATAGATTCTGAGTACTATGACTATCACCATCAGTATAACCAATATATGGTCTGAGAGGTGTTGACATATGCAAACCAAATGTAAAAGGTATCAACAGAAACCATGGGAAACTCTGAAAGACACACTGAAAACACACTTAACACACCTATAGATGGTATGTACACAGTGTACTACGCATGGGATCAAGCATAGTATTTTTTGAGGTACATCCCATTCTGAGGCTGTGCTAGTGGAACTCCATCTAAGTCTAATAACTCATAAGCCCCTTTTGCAAGGACTCGCTTGACAATGTATGGACCCATCCACACGGGTTGGAACTTTCTTAGACCTAACATATTGACCTCCTAGTCATATAAGAAAACCAAGTCTTCTTCTGGGAAGACACGAGGCTTGACACTCTTTTCATATTGCGCCTTGACGTGTATTTTATGAGATTCGTTGGCTAAAGCAGCATCCTGCCGAGTCTCATCCAAATGAGTCAAATGTAAATGAATCTCCTCATCGGAATAAGTAGCAGGAAAAAGTTGGACAAATAGTTTTAACGGTGGAATTTCACATTCAATGGGGAGGATTTTGTCTAGACCATAGACCAACTAGAATGGTGTGAATCTGATAGCAGTCCTAACTGAGGTCTGGTATGCCCACAAGACGGCATAAAGAAGCATGTTCCTGGTTGATTTGTGGAGCCCTACCATGGGTTGAAGCATAGTCTTAAGAATTTTATTAATAGCCTCAATGTATCCTTGAGCCTGAGGATAATAGGGAGTGGAACATTCATGTGAAAGTCCCAGCTTAGAAGTTAGTTCGGTCATCATACGATTCTGGAAATGTTTTTTGTGATTCTTAACTATTGCTTGCGGGATCCAAAACCTAGAAATAACATGATTGAAGAAAAATTATGATTTGTTTCACCGATGTTCTTATATGTAGGCAACTCCTCGGCCCACTTAGTAAAGTAGTCAATAGTGACAATGATATAACCATGCTCACTAAAATGAGTGAGGGCTACTTGTCATAAAGTTGATACCCTATTTTGCAAAGGGACAAATAGCTACAACGAGATGTAATGGATCAGGTTGAGCATGGATCTTATGACCATAGATTTGGCACACATGTACTTTTAGACGGAAATAATGCAGTAATGAAAGATAACAGGCCAAAAGTAACCAACGTGTAAGATCTTCTGATTAGTAGTGTAAACAGATAAATGTCCACCAGATTCCCTCAAGTGGCATTCATTCAAGACTTTCTCGGCCTCCTCAAGGGTGATTTAGCTCCATAAAATCATATCGATGCCACGATGGTAAAGGGTGTCACCGATAATAATGTAATTTTGAGATTGGTATCGAATACATTGCTTCTTGGAGCGAGAGGTGTTGGGCCAGAAAGTCTAGTTCTATAGGTAAATAAAAAAATCTCCATACCACGGTTCAGATGAAGAAATTAGAAATAATAACTCGTCTGTGATGGAACCTTCAAATGTAGATTCTGAATCTTGAGAAGGGAGATCACATATTAGCTCAAAGAAAACTAGAGATTTCTTGAAATCGGACTTGATGAACTCCAGTTCGAACTATTGGAGAATAAAGATTCACTTAGAGTATTTCCCCCCTAGAAATTGTTTCAACAATATATATGTCATAGGGTTGCAATCCGAAACTACCATAGTTTTTTGAAGAAAGATGTAATGGTAAAATATTTGGATGGCTTGAAAGATTGCCAAAGCTAACTTTTCTATGTGAGTATATCTAATTTTGGTGTCATTAAGGTTCCGACTCAGATAATAAATGAGATTTTCTATCACTATATCATCTTCTTAGATCAATACCATTTCTATAGTAGAAATGGCAATGATGAGATTTAGGAAATAATTTCACTGATAGTCAGGGGGGTATAAAAGAGATACCCAAGCAAGTACGTATTTCAGGGCAACAAATGCTTTTTTTGCAGCGTTGTCCCAATGGAAGGGGACCCCTTTTTTCAGAAAGCGAGTGAATCCTTTTGTAAGCTTGGCATAATTAGGAATGAACCTTCGTAGGAAGTTAGCTTTCCCTTGGAGTATTTGCAACTGAACAAGAGAAGAAGGTGTAGGTAAGTCAACGATTTCCTACACTTTCAAAGGATCAATACAAATTCCTTGTTTTGAAATAACGAAAACTAGGATCCTACCAGAACCAACACAGAGCACACATTTTTACGGGTTAATTTGAATTTTATAATGTTTACAACAGAGGAAAATATCCCTCAAATGCATTGGGTGATCAGCCTGATGTTTGGAATGAGCTGGGAGATGATCTAAATAGGGTTGCACGATATGTTTAATATCATGGCAAACATAATCCATGGCATGTGGAAACATGGCCCAAACATTATTTAAACAGAATGGGAGATTTCGATAAGGAAAAGTACCCCAGGGATAAATAAATGCAATCTTAGGTTGGTGAACTAGGAGAATGTTGATTTGATTATAGTCCGAGAATCCATCCATGGACGAATAAATCTCGTAGCCAGCGCAATCATTAACAATATGGTCAATAAACAGGGTTAGACAATTTTCCTTTGGATAAGCATGATTCACATCCTGGTAATCGACACATACTTGGATCATGCCCTATTTCTTCATGACAGGGACAATGTTCGATACCAAATCAGTTAAAGGAACGGGATATAGGAAACCATCTAGAAGAATATTTTCAACGTCAACCTTAATCCCGAAATCCATCTTGGGATAGACCAGATGAAGGTGTTGTCGGACAGGTTTAGCATCACGATATGTCTTGATCTCATGAATTATGATATTTGGGTTGATGCTTAGAATTTCCTCATAAGACCAGGAAAAGACATCCCAAAACTCACGAAAAAGGGCTCTACAAATCTTGATATTAGATGGAGAACAAAATTCTCCATTGTATAAATTTTTGACAATGCCTGGTTTGATCAAAATATTGAGAGGTATAGTCTCTTCATATTTAAAAGGTTATTTTCAGAGTCAACTTCCTGAATGAAGATGAAATTTGTAAAGGGTTCGATAAAATTAATCAAATATACTTCATTGAGATTATCTTCAATGGAATTTGGTAAGGAGGAACATGGTGATGTTCATCCCATGGTCCATGATCTTGCATCATGATCTCCATGATGTTCTCATCAATAGAGAATATGCAAGAGAAAGGATTAGAAGACATGCCATAGTCCATTAATCGATCTACCAAATTAATCGAAGAAATGGTGGAAGCTGAACAAGATGAATAGATGGATTCGTAATCTACCTCAACAGGGCTAAGTGTCATTCAGTCACCAAAACATTAGATGTTAGTTCCATTAGGTACAATCCAGGGATTAACTAGGAAATTACAAGATGATATCATGTTCATATAATCAATCGAAGATGAGTTGTCAGGAAGGACAAGAGGAAGGAGTGAAAAGGTTCCCATAAGTGAAGAATTTGTTGGGTGTGTGCTATATTGTTTCCACAACTAAACCCAGTAGTGAAGCTAGGGAGTTAGAGGGGGGGTGGCCATACCCCCCTTTTTTGTGTTGGGTGTAGTGGGGGAGGTGACAGGTGGGGCGGCATCCCCCTTGTCGTACCGGCCCCCTCTATGGGATTCGAGGTAGCGCCCCTACAAAATTGTTTTTTGGACTCTATATTATGTCGGAGGACCTACTTTTGGTTTTGGGCATGATGGTTTTTTGCCCATGATATTTTGTAGATTTTTTTAAGGGAACTAATGTTATGTTCTAATCTAGGGTTAATGGATTGGGGTTTATGGATGCTTCAACATGTGTATATATGTATTGTAACATTGAAAGGAATATAATGAAAAATCAATCTAGTAGTCCCAGTTTTGGGATCCAAGGGAAAATATCTGTGTATATATGTTTTATGTTTTACACTCGCCATTGTTTATTTTATGTTTTTAGAATTCGTATGCATGTAATTTATGTATGGTTTAAAACCTAAATTTGGTATCAGAGTTGTTTTGGCTTCAATGGGGCACCTTTACTACTGAGGGGTTTTCCTCGAGCTTGTGGTAGACCCTATTCAGTGGGAGATTTGCAGGATTGATTCTTGTGGTGAAAGAAGATGGCAAGTAGTGGAAATATAGAGATTGAGAAATTTAATGTTTTGAATTTTGAGTTGTGGAAACTCAAGATGGAGGATCTACTGGTGGATAAATATCAGTGGATGGAGGTAGATCTGGGTACTAAACCAACGACAATGTTAGCTGAACACTGGGTGAAGTTTGATTGGAAGGCAAAGAGGTTGGGTATCTCAGATTCAGTATTGTTGAATGTATCAATGGAAGCTTTGGTGGAGGCTGTGTGAGACAAGTTAGGGATTTGTACCAATGGAGGCTCAATGACACAACATCTAAACGCCTTTACTACTATGGTAAGCCAGTTGTTATCTTTTGATATAAAAATTTCATATGAAGATAAGTGTATCAGTTTGTTGTTTTCTCTACCATATTCGTGGGATAGTCTAGTTGTTGCAATAGGTAGCAATGTGGTTGCCTTGCATTTTGATGAAATAGTCTCATCCTTGAAGTCAGAGCAGATGAGATGGAAAAATACGGAGGGCCATAATGATAATGCCTTGTCTATACAAGGATGATCCGAGAACAGAAACAAAAATAAATCATCAAGTGAGAGATCTAAATCTAGAGGGAGATCTATATCTCCAGGAAAACCTGTAAAGTTGTACTGCAAATGCGGAAAGGAAGGGCACTTCAAAAAGGACTATAGATATAAAGCTCTTGAGAAATAAAAGGGATCTAATGATACTCCTTTTGCAGAGGCGAAAACCACCTCATATGAAGGTGGGGATGTGTACTTGGCTTCTTCTTCAAGTACACATGTAGATCATGAGGCATGGTTGATTAACTCAAGTGCATCCTTTCACTTCACTCGCAACAGGGAGTGGTTCTACGAGTATGATAAATATGATGGTGGTGATGTCTTATTAGGGGATGAAAAGAAGGTTAAAATAATCGGTCATGGAAAATTGAAGTTGAAGTTGCAAGGTGGAAGGATTAGAACACTTCCGTTTGTTCTACATATTTCTGCATTGGCCAAAAATCTGATTTTTGTAAGCAACCTATATGAAGTAGGTGTAAAAATAGTGTTCAAGAAAGATACTCACAAGATGGGTCAGAGAGCACTGGTAATTATGCAGGGAGTTCAAATTGGAACTCTGTACAAGATTTAGGCTAACATTGTTATTGATGGATGCAAAATTTATGTGGTTCCTGAAAGTGGAGCAAAAAATCTAGTGGTCTCTGGAGAAAAGACCATGTTATGGCATCAAAGGCTTGGACATACTGGAAAGAAGGGCATTTAAATAATTCATGGTAATGGAATGGTAGAAGGTATGTCTAATTTCTCTATGGATTTTTATTTTTGTGAAAATTGTGTATATGGGAAGCAGAATTGGGTGAGTTTCCCCTTTGGTGCTAAGAAGGTGAAACAATTATTAGAGCTTGTGCACAGTGATGTGTTTAGATCTATGTCGGTTCCATCACTAGGTAAGTGTATTTACTATGTGTCATTTATATATGAATTCTCAAGGAATACATGGATATATTTCCTCTTGAAGAAATATGAAGTCTTTGGTAGATTTAGATAATTTAAGGCTTTGGTGGAAAACCAGACAAAGAAGAAGATAGAGGTGCTAAGTACAGATAACGGTGGAGATTTTTTCAAGAAGGAATCTAAAGAGTTCTATAAGAAGTGTGGTATAGCACGCGATAAGGCAAATGAGACAGAAAAATATGGAGGAACAGAATGGTGATACCTTGTCTATATGAGGATGATCCCAAAAAAAAAAACCTCGAGTGGGAGAACAAAATCTAGAGGGAGATCTAAATCTCTAGGAAAACTTGTAAAGGTGTGATGGAAATGAGGAAAGGAAGGGCACTTCAAAAAGGACTGTGGATCTAAAGCTCCTGAGAAACTAAAGGAATCTGATGATGCTCCTTCTGCAGAGGAAAAAACCACCTCAGATGAAGGTGGGGATATGTACTTGGCTTCTTCTTCAAGTACACATGTAGATCATGAGCCATGGTTGATTCACTCAGGTGCATCCTTTCACTTCACTCCCCACAGGGATTGGTTCTTTGAGTATGATAAATATGATAGTGGTGATGTGTTCCTAGGGGATGACAAGAAGCTGAGAATCATCGGTTGTGGAAAACTTAAGTTGACCTTGCAAGGTGGAAGGACTAGAACACTTTTGATTGTTCTGCATATTCCTGCATTGGCTAGAAATCTGATTTCTATAAGCAAGCTAGATGATGTAGGTGTAAAAACAATGTTTGATAAAGATACCTATAAGATGGTTCGAGGAGCACTGGTATTAATGCGGAGAGTTCAAATTGGAACTCTGTACAAGATTGACGCTAGCACTATTATTGGTGGGTGCAACAGTTCTGTGGTTCCTGAAAGTGGATTGGAAAATCTAGTGGTATTTGGAGAAAAGACCATGCTTGTTGGAAATAATACTGAGAGGGGGGGGGGGGGGTGAATCACTATTAGAAAATCACTAACTTTTTCATTTCCATAATTAGATTCATATACGCCACTTCAGTTAAGAGAACCCACATGTGCACGCAACTGTGTTTAATGCATCTAGCGTATATTTTAGTAAAATTATAATTCAGTTAATCCATTATATGTTGATCTTTAATCAGTGCATTAGAACTTCATTAACCATGTAAATAGTAAACAGGTGTAGCAAAACAGAATAGATCATCACACATAAGAAACACACATGAACACCATGATATAAGGTGGAAGCCCAATGTGGGACAAAAATCACCTGCTACCGTCTTCCTTTAATATAAGAAAAACCTGTTTACAATCTTGTACTGGCCCAAACTCATACCAATACATATGCACCCACCTGCAGAAAGCTACAACCTTCTCTTGTTCTCCAACTACTACTAAAAGGGAGCTACAACCCCCTAGCTCTTACACTAGCTGATATATTTACTAGTACATAGGCGCCAACCTATAGAAGGCTATGACCTTCTCTTTTCTTCCAGGGACCATGTTTCATAAATTTTCAGACTGGATCCATCAATACAAAATCAATCACCACTGCAATACAACCATCAACTATATCTACATCATCAATCTCTGAACCATCCAATAACTGAATCACTGAAACCCTTTCATCAAAACACAGTCACCAGAACACAGAGTAGAACCCAGAACTTTGAAACAACCACTAGAACCAACAACAACCTCAAATATCAAATATCATAATGTCTATACTACTTGGTTGTGTCGAACCAGCGTGTATACGCACTTTTACCAAAGCGAACCCGTGTACAGATCTGAAAATACTAACTTATAACTTTGCAACTATTCCAGACATCAATCATACCCAGATCATAACATTTATAGAATAAACATGCGTCAAGAATTCAAATCTAGTCTATGCTTGATCAAACCACATAATGATAAAACAGTCCAAGCCTTAAGATCTCGATCCATCATCATCCACATGGGTGCATCCTTGGTTCAGATCAAGAAAATGCATCACAAACCCATAACCAGCATACTAGATCTCACACTTCATCACATATTCAATCCTTGCACACCTTGCACACACTGGCCTAATGATCTTCTCCTCCTTATATAGCTTTAGGCCTCTCTCAATACCATGGTCCAAAACCACGTAGGACCAATACCTTGGACCCAATATCTGGGGTCAATACCTCGGACCAAATACCATGGACTAATACGATGGATCAAAATACCATGGACCAAATGCCATGGACCAAAACTTAGTTTTCCAACATGTACGCGGCTTTCCTTCTGTGAAACTACGTCTGTACGTTAGACACTCCTTTTGGTATGTTAACCTGCATGTATACGCTGCTTTGTCAAGGTGAACCTGCATATACCTCTCTTTGATCATTAATTTTTTGCTCTTGACCTTCTGCATTATGATTTGTCATCTGAGTAAGTTGCCATCAAGGACAACACCTATATCATACCTATATCATAATGCCAACAATCTCCCCCTTTGGACTTGATGGCAACAACCACTCCAAGTCACTCGCCCCCTTTGACATCAAGGGCAAAGGGCGGACCACGATATTCTCTCCCTTGATATACATTATGTTGTCCATGCTCCCCCTAAGTACATGTTGAAATCTCTGATTGAGCTCCCCCTTTATACATGCCAATATGTACCAATCCATCCATGCTCCCCCTGAGCATATGCAAAGTCTGCAAAAATATTTTTCAAAATAATGACTCTACAACTCAACTTCAATGAATCATACATACATCAATATACCAACCAAGTGGGGATACACCATTTTTGACTCATCCACCCAACCAAGTGGGGATATACCAAATGTTTATACATGACTAAAAAACAAGAAACATTACATTATCCATCCCATGCATAGTGGGGTTACAAATTAGGTCTTTGCATGACCTTTACTTCAAATGATATACATGCTTTTATAACAAAGACTAGCAATCTAAACAAGACCATGATAGTCGTCAACAACTATCGTACACCATATATGATCTGCACCATAAGCATCTGTCAGCAACACCCAGACCTGTAACCTGCAATACCATTCTCTTGGCCAACCAACAATAAGTAGCAAGATGTATCATTTAGCCACATAAACATCATCACCAAAGACTTCTAACCATAATGCCAACAATGCATTATTCGAAGCATATGCTCCCCCTGAACCTGTTCCATATGTTCACTGTCAGATCTGTTTATGCAAATATTAGCAAAAAGTATCAATCAGATATACATCAAGTTAGGATCACAAACACTTCTAAACAACATCTTATGAGTACCAACACATTTCCACACATCATCAACAGCTTGTAACCATCATCAACCAAAGCAAATAATTGACTGAACCATATGAGCCCCTTTTTCTTGAGTCTGTTCCACTACTTTTCCTCAACCCATCATATACGTGAATACGTAGCTTCGAACTCATGTATATACGTGACTTATCTTCATGAAACCTGTGTATGAGATTTAGAACACTGAAGTTTCACACTTTCAGCACCTTTTGAGTCTGTCATGTTTGTATACTCTACTATGCCACATCTTTCTTACTGTACCTCCTTCTTCTTCCACATCTTCGACTGTGATGATGTTTTCTCCTTTTGGTATGGTGCCCATACTTTGTTCCTGCATTCGTTTGCTATATGTCCAAACTTTTTACATTCATAACATCTTACATGTTTCATATTCCTCCTATACCAGTCAATGGCTTTGTGACCAAACATATTGCAAGAAAAACAATATCCCTTGAAGTACCTGGAACGTGATGATCTTTTTGTGTGATGGCCTTGCACCATTCTACTTTTGCATCTCACTGCAACATGTCCAAGATTATGACATACATAACACTCAACATTATTCACCGGAGAAAATAACTGACTATCACTTCCCTAGTTTGGAGTAAAAGATTTTTTTTACGGATTTCTTTCCTTGGTTGTTCATGTGGTTGACCTCTTATCGCCTTGTTGAGCATTTCAATTTTTGCATTAGATTTCCTTGCCTTACCCTGAGAGCTAGATTCACCTTTAATAGATTCATGAAAACCAAGACCAGTTTTGATAGCAAGGGATCTTTGACTACTAAGAATATCATCCAAAATCTTAGTACTGTCTTGAAATCGTAATAGTCTATCCTTTTCTTGTAATTTACCTTTCAATATATTTACAGCAACCTAATGTTTCTCTTCCTTTTCGAGATTTTGTTTCTTCAATATTTCTAGAACCTTTCCTCCTTCTTCCACTTGTTGCCTTAATTTGAGAATCTCGTTTTCTTTTTCTCTATCTGCTTGAGGTAGTTTTTCATTTTGCTTATTTTTCAATGATATCACTTCATCTTGCAGCATTTGACGTACTTTGAAGGCACACTCCAGCTGATCTTTTAACATGGAAACTTCTTCTTGTAGGGCACTCTCTTTTTCGTTAAATAGATCTTGTTCATCTGATGCTACATTTGCTTGTTCATCTTCAATCTAAGGTGATTTAGAATTTGAATACTTGCCCCCACCTAATGGCATGTTGTCATTGTTCCTTTGAGTTGTCTTCTTCTTCTCACGTGCTTTCTTCCCCACTGTTCTATGGATCTCCTTCAAGCAATCAAGCTTCTACCAAAGGACCTGCTCTAAAACCAATTGCAGAGAGGGGGGGGCAGGGGGGGGGGGGGGTGAATCAGTATTAGAAAATCACTAACTTTTTCATTTCCATAATCAGATTCATATACGCTACTTCAGTTAAGGGAACTCGCATGTACACGCAACTGTGTTTAATGCAACTAGCGTATATCCAGTAAACTTATGATTTAGTTAATCCATTATATGTTGATATTTAATCAGTGCATCAGAACTTCATTAACCATATAAATATTAAGCAGGTGTAGTAAAACAAAACATATCATCACACATAAGAAACACACATGAACACCATGATATAAGGTGGAAACCCAATGCAGGACAAAAACCACTTGCTGTCATCTTCCTTTAATATAAGAAAAACCTGTTTACAGTCTTGTATTGGCACAGAATCATACCAGTATGCAAGCACCCACCTGCAAAAGGCTACAACCTTCTCTCATTCTCCAGCTACTACTATAAGGGAGCTACAACCCCCTAGCTCTTGTACTAGCTAATATGTTTACTAGTACGTAGGTTCTGGCCTACAGAAGGCTACGACCTTCTCTTTTATTCCAGGGACCACGTTTCATAAATTTTCAGACTGGATCCATCAATACAAAATCAATCACCACTGCAATACAAACATCAACTATATCTGCATCATCAATCTCTGAACCATATAATAACTGAATCACTGAAACCCTTTCATCAAAACACAGTCACCAGAACACAGAGTAGAACCTAGAACTCTGCAACAACCACCAGAACCAATAACAACCTCAAATATCAAATCTCATGATGTATATGCTACTTGGCTGTGTCGAACTAGTGTGTATACGTGCTTTTACCAAAGCGAACCCATGTATAGATTTGCAAATACTAACTTATAACTTTGCAGCTATTCCAAACATCAATCATACCTAGATGATAACATTTATAGAATAAACATGCGTTAGGAATTCAAATCTAGTCTATCCATGATCAAACCACATAATGATAAAACCGTCCAAGCCTTAAGATTCTAATCCATCGTTCATCATCACCCACATGGGTGCATCCTTGGTTCAGATCAAGCAAATGCATCACAAACCCATAACCAGCATACTAGATTTCACACTTCATCACATATTCAATCCTTGCACATCTTGCACACATTGGCCTAATGATCTTCTCCTCCTTATATAGGTTTAGGCCTCTCTCAATACCATGCTCCAAAACCACGTAGGACCAATACCTTGGACCCAATACCTAGGGTCAATACCTCAAACCAAATACCATGGACCAATACCATGGATCAAAACACCATGGACCAAATAACACAGACCAAAACTTAGTTTTCCAACATGTACGCACCTTTCCTTCTGTGTAACTGCGTGTGTATGTTATAGGCTGCTTTTGGCCTGTTAACCTGTGTGTATACGCTACTTTGTCAAGGTGAACCTTCGTATACCTCTCTCTGATCATTAATTTTTTGCTCTTGACCTACTACACTATGATTTGTCATCTGAGTGAGTTGCTATCAAGAACAACACCTATATCATACCTGTATCATAATGCCAACAATGCTATGGCATCAAAGGCTTGGACATATTGGAGAGAAGGGGTTTCAAAAAATTCATGGTAATGGTATGGTAGAAGTTATGTCTAATTTCTCTTTTGATTTTGATTTTTGTGAAAATTGTGTATATGGGAAGCAAAATTGGGTGAGTTTCCCATCTGGTGCTAAGAGAGCGAAAAAACTATTAGAGCTTGTGCATAGTGATGTGTTTGGACCAATGTCAATTCCATCACTGGGTAAGTCTATGTACTATGTATCATTTATAGATGAATTCTCAAGGAATACATGGATATATTTCCCTAGGAAGAAATCTGAAGTTTTTGACAAGTTTAAAGAATTTAAGGCTCTGGTGGAAAACCAGACAGAGAAGAAGATAAAGGTGCTAAGGACATATAACAGTGGAGAGTTTTGCAAGAATGAATTTGAAGGGTTCTGTAAGAAGTGTGGTATAGCACAACAGAAGACTACTCCATCCACACCTTAGCAAAATGGAGTTACAGAAAGAATGAACAGGACAATGATGGAAAAGGCAAGAATCATGCTCATCGGTGCTAGGTTAGGACAAGAATTCTGGACAGGGACGATGTAGAATGCATGTTACATATTCAATAGATCACCTTCATTTGCGTTGGAGGATAAGACTCCACAAGATGTATGGACAGGTAAGAAACCCTGTCTTTCACATCTGAGGGAATTTGGATGTGATACATATGTACATGCTCCAAAGGAGAAAAGAACCAAGTTGGATAGTAAATTTGAAAAATGCATCTTTATTGGGTATAAGGATTGTTTAAAAGGTTATAATCTTTGGAACCTAGATGATGAGCACCAGTATTTCAGCAAGAATGCTGCAACTCATGGGGCTACGAACTTTACTTCATCAACCCGGGGTTCATACAAACTTGGAGGTGACAGTGTTGTATACACAAATTGATGCAATGAGTCCACTCTTTGTCACTGTTGAGCTAGGCAATAAACCACTAGGGTTTCTCAAACCAGTCTTCTATTGATTTAAAGAAGTTTGATTACCGTGTGAGAAAGGATAATTTTACCCTAATTGAGAGGATTGAAATGCTACCTTCTGCAGTAAAGAAAGACTGAAATAGATGCTTAAACACACAAGTCAACTAGCTATTTGTTAAGATTCCTTGCCTCAGAAGAATGCTAATCTAACACATGTGAAATCCTAACTAATCCTAAGCATGTACTGATCTAATCAAATAGTTAACTATTATGCACATGAATAAGCATAACAACCTTTTTCTTTTTGTCTTTTTTGTGAAAACATGAGTGCTAATCCTTATTGATTGTATGGAAAGTAGGTTAGGTATGGAGAGAGATGGTTGTGATGAGTCATATG
This sequence comes from Pinus taeda, assembly GCA_000404065.3. Classification (NCBI taxonomy): domain Eukaryota; kingdom Viridiplantae; phylum Streptophyta; class Pinopsida; order Pinales; family Pinaceae; genus Pinus; species Pinus taeda. The sequence continues at coordinate 22,901 of APFE031227892.1, forward strand.
ACTTGGGAGGAAAGCAGGGGTCTTCTCCTAGCTTTCGTGATACAATTCTCACAAATAGGGCTCAAAACAGGCCACTACAGGTCATCCTACAAGATGTCTAGAGATGTCCTAATTCACCTACAGGACTCCATATTTTCCTACGGGAACAGGCCAAAAGCATAAGGAGTGATTTTGACAATGACATGGAGCTTAGGGAAGGTGAGCGATGGTAGGAATAAGGAAAGGAAGTGGTTAGGATTCACTCAGCACTCAAATCGAAGTTGTATGATGGTTGGATTTGCTCAATAAGCATGAAAAGTTGTCATTGTGAAATGATAACTCAGATTGTGAACTTAGTGGCCTTTGGTGATCATGGGTGGGTATGGTTTGGTTGAGACTGACGATATGAGGTCTTCTTGTAATATTGAAACTCTTGCAACATATACAGTATTGTTGGCATTTATCCATAATTCATGTCAAACCAAGAAAGGTTTACATCAACAAAGTAAAACATAATTTCATCATTTATTTGCCTAGTTCATGCATGGAAATGCTTGAAGCATATTATGAAAGTACCATGAAATATAATCCAATTCTTAAGACATTAGTAATGACAACTGTAACCTATCTCATAAAACTGAAAGATGCTAACTAAATTAGCAGAAAAACCCCAAATTTCGTAAGAAACCAAAATTCTGTCCTTTTGGGATGATTGGGAGATTTTCCTCAAACCATGGTCCCTGAAGGGAGGAATGAGGCAAGACAAAACCTGTTATCTGCCTTTTTTATATTTCTTTATATCTCCAAATGTATTGTTAAAGATATGCACAAATAGAAGCAAACTAATCAAATTCGCTAATACTTGCAATGTAGCAATGCCAAAATCAATTCAACAAGTAATCTATGAAATAACCTAAGCATACAAGTACAGTAAGAGGAACCTCTGCTGCTAGGGTTAGGCCCTAACCCAATATCTTTAGCCCTTTGAGTCAACTTAGTGTTGGATCAAGGGAATGCTCATTTTCATTAACATATCAAAAAAATACATAATAGTGTTTTTCCACAATCCTTCAACTCGAAAGTGCTTAGTTATCTTGCATAAAAAATATGAATCCTAATGAGGCTCTAAGCCTCCTTATTTATGCAACTAAAGTTTCCAACAACTTCCTTAATTCTAGGGAGACTTGGATCCTAGTATCAAGATAAACGGGTTCTTTAACTATCACTGGCTTGGCTGCCAATGATCCACATGACTCGATTGCCTGCAACTCCGAGCTAGTGTGACTTGATTGAGGGATATTCGAATGGGTGAGGACTTAATGAGGAAGATCCATCTCTTATAATCTCTCCTTCTTGTCTCATTCAAGTTATTGCACCTTAATTAGCCACAATTTTTGGTGAGCACCAGTATTGCAGCAATAATGCTGCAACGCCTAGGGCTTCCTACTTTACTTTTATCAACCTGGTAGTTCGTAACAAACTTGGAAGCGACGATGCTGTATGCATAAGTACTAGATCTTACTGCAAACTATCACTTGGTCAGCTGGTGCAAGATCATTAGGAGCTCAAGCCAACTTCTATGAGTTTCCAGAAGAAGCTTTTAATAGTGATGAAAGAAAGCTAACTCTACAAAGACTATTCTACTTACAGAAATAGAAAGAAGACTGGAGTGTAAAGCAAACCCTAGCAAACCCTAATTTTTCCAACTAACCCTACTTTTATAGAAAAAGAGATGAAAAATGATGAAATGAATGCCATTGACTACTGAAAAGGAAAATTACATATATTCAAGCTATTCCTAGAAGAAAATGAGAAAAGAACATATTTTTGCATTTTTATGTGTTTTATGTGAAATTGTTATGCATGTGATTTTGTCTGTTTGTGACTTTAGCAGAGAGTTGGTGGTGATGGAGGGAAAATTTGGTTTTTTCAGAGGTGTAATAAGGTTTGGAGGGGTCCTAAGAAGCCTCTAGTAACCTTTCAAAGGCTTACCCTGCAATTAGACTTCGAAAAATCACTCACAGGAAATTCTACAGGAGGTTGCAGGGGATCTATAGGAGGATCTACAAGAGGATTCCAAGAGTTATTCTTAGAGGTTTTAAGAGTGGAAAAATGGTGGGAAAGGGTAGATGAAGACTAGAGGAATGTTTTGAGGTGCCTGGGGCTTAGAAAAGATGATTAGGAAAGAAAATTATGGTTGGATTTGTTCAAATGACGAGAGGAAAGCTTATGGAAAAAGTGCAGAAATTAAGGCAGATTTGTGAAGGGCTGTGAATGACTTGTGAAACCTGTGAGAAATGAGATGATACTAGTTTCTTTATTGATGTATTATGAGCTGAGGTGTGTTGTAAGAGATTTTCACGTCTAACTACCGAAACTGAGGAAGAAAAGCACTAGCTGCACCAAGAATATAGAACCATATCTCTTGTCAACCTAATTTCTGACCTAGAAACATAAAGTGCTGAACAATACCTTACGAATAGAAAATCTTGTAAAGAGATTTATTACAAAAATAGGAAATAATCTTGCTAAAATGAATCTGAATCAACCCTTTAAATTTTCAAATCAAATCATCACACTAGAAATTGCATGGAAGAAGCAAAATTGTGTTTTTGGTGGTAGCAATGGTGCCTTGACCTCAAATCATGGTTTCAGGAAGGGAGAAAGGAGATCAGGGCTTGTTGTTAGCTTTTTTGAATATTAGCCTATCACTGTATTAACCTACTTTAGAAACTGAAACAAAAAGTAGCTATGCAAACCATCGAAAGCAACCTATTCTAAACAAGGTAAAATGAATCTATGTAATAGAAATTAACTCATGAACTGAAACAAAAACATATAAGTACAAAGCAAGAGGTGTTGGGTAGCTTGGGTTGGGCCCTCACCCAAGAAATTCAGCCCCCTAAAAGAAATCAATGCTGGCTCAGAAAATATGTTATCTCCATTATCAAAATAAAAGTCACATTACATAAACTGTTCACAAAAATAAGCTCGAAAATGAGCTGAACAAGAGCTGCACAAAAGTGCGAAATTTCTACTAATAACTGGCTAAACTACTGAGGCTCTAAGCCCCTCTATTTATACAAATGTAGTCCCCAAAAAACCTCCTAAAATCAAGGGGCTCAGCTTCCTAGAACTAGAGATAGACAACAATTCTGCTTGACTTGCTCGACTGCCCCTTCGATGCATCGATGTGGTTGTTTGTGCTCCGAGTTTCTGATGGAGGATTTGAGGTAGGGAGTCATAAATGAGGGGGACACCCTCCTACAAATCCTCTCCCTTTCTTTCCTCAAATATTGGCTGCCAAATGCTCATTAATCCTTTGACTTTGTCCAAAATTGACCAAAAATCTGCATAAAGCACACATTAGAGTTCATGGCAAATGACTAACCCAATTCACTCTATTATCATAAATATAATCAAACAAATGCAATAAAATAATGAGAATGGTGGATTAAGCTGAGTTAGGAGGCCAAATGAGCCCATATAATTACCCATTCTAGGGCTCATCAATTTTCTCCAAAAAACCTACAATCTATGCACATTAGACCACTAGACATAACATCTTACTTTTACTCATTTCATTAAGAAAAATATAATTAAAACATGTAAGGAATTATGAGAAGAGTTTATTTTAGTAAGCTTGGAGGAGTATTAAGGTCCATATATTTTTCCTAATGATAAGCCTCATCATCACCCCCAACTGAGAGTGTTGCTCATCCTCTGAGCAACTCAATCTATATCCATGTCCTTCATTTCTCTGGTGGATTTCCGGACATCCCACGCTTCTACTCTAATCTCTTCCTCCCGTGAATAAAATCCTACCTTCTTCTCTATCTCCTCCCACTGCTTTATTTCTTCTTCTTCTTTTCTTCCTTCCAAGATTCCCAGAAGCAATGGTGGACTAAGCCTCAAGCCAATCCAATTGACTTTGAGTCTTTTTAGTGTATGCTGATACATTGGGGTTATATTTAGTGCCTCTCTCATTCTGTTAGGAGAATGATATTCTCTAATTTTTAGGTTGTAAGGAAAATTGTTGCATCTCCTTTGGCAGGCTTGTTGTCTATCATCTCCTAGCAATCTAAACATGTCTTCAAAGTGTTTGACTGCATATTATTGTACAGCAAGGTACCTTGGTGCAAGCTTGAGATCATTTGCAATGAGGTTGTGGGTGTTGATGACAGCCATTGGGTTATATTGTTCTACTCTGATCATAAGGGGTTATGTCTCTTCTTTTTCCATTGCCTTTTCATCTCTATTGCTCTTTCCTCCTCATGATTCATTAATGACTCTAAGGCCATCAATTACTAGTCCCCTAGCTTTGGATTTGGGTCCCACACATTTAAATTTGTCAAGGCCAAATTGTGTAGGTAAAACTCAAATACTTTTGCTCTATCTTCCAAGGTGCTTTGATCACAGAGATCAATGAATTGTCTATAGTCTTGGAAGGGCATAGTTCCTCTTTGTGCTAGGGTCTTTATCTAGAATTGTAGCCATTTTTCCTTGAGGTACAAGGCATAAGACTTTGCTAGCATCCTGCACTGGATATCCTCCATGGACAAACTATCCATAGTTTCCAATTGGCTTTCCTTTTCTTGTAGTTGCTTCCTTAGCCATGTGTTCTCAGCCTCTAGTTGAGATTTCATCATTGATTCTCTGTCTCTTATGCTGCTCAGTTCTCTTCCCATCTCCTGAAATTTTTCTTCCATGTGGTCTACATCCTCTACCCCTTTTTGTTTGGAAATTTTCATCCACGTGTGTGTCCTTACCCTCTCTTTTTCAAGTTCAAAGAATAGGGGAATGGAAAACTTATGTGGTATCACCCTACCTCCTTCAATGAACCTGTAGTATGAGTTGAGGTTTGGATGTGAGCTAGGTTCTCTCAGTTCTTGGCCTTATTTCTTTGTTTCTTGTTGAGTAATTCCTTTCTATTCTCTTCTCTGTGTTTCCTATAGGTTAGCAGAGTTTCCAGTAGGATGGCCTCTGCTTCCTGTAGGTCTGCTTGTGTCTCCTGTAGGATACCTTTTCCTTTGATGAGGCTGACCTTGTGACAGACCTCCTAAAATACGTAACTAGAGACTTGGGAGAATCTTGCTTTGATGGTCCTTCTCCTTCATTTTTTTTAGAGGGGTTTCCTTTTCTTGTTGCTTTAATGAATCATCAATGACAATTGGATTTTTGGTGGGGGTTTGAGGTTTTCCTTGTCTAATGTTAGTGCTCTTTCTTGTACTGAAGTATAGTGGGGTTTGTCTTTTCCTCTTCCCCTTTGATTTGACAGGTGTACTTAGGGTAGTAAGAGCAGTTGTTGTCTCTTTCTCTGTAGGCTTTGGGGATACCCTTCGTGATTCTTCTTCCTCTCTATCTTGAGCTGCAAACCTTTGTTCATCCTTCTATCCTCTTTACTCTTTTCCATTTTCTTTCTCATCCTCTTCTTTGTCTCCTCCTTCCTCTTATTTTTATTCCTTTATTTATTCACTTTGCTCATATGTTTCTTCTTTTTTTTCCTCCTCTATCTCTTCTTCGTTTACCTCCTTTTATTCTTGTTCAATATCCTCCTCTATTTCTTCTTCTCCCTCACTAAAAGTAGGGCTTCTGTCATATTCAATAGCTTGAATTTCTCCTTCTACCTGCATGTTTGTAAATGGTGTCCATGCAATAGGGAGTCGTAAGTTTTGTAAAGCATCTTCAAGGATAAGTTTGATCAACCCATGATGGGCTAGTTGTTGATGTTTTCCCTCCTACACTTTGATGCTCATGTATATCATGGATTGTAGAAGAGGGTATACTCAATCTGTTATGAGGAGGTGTGTTCTCTCCAAATCTCAGTTCTTGGAGGATTCTGAAGTGGTATCCATACACTACACTGTATCTCCCTTCACATGAAATATATTTGATGAGGTGGTAATTGAATTCATTCCAAGGGTATGGAATGCTCTCCCTTCTAACCCCATTTTTGTCCTCTATTGGTTATTGTAGAATTTTCTCTACAAATCAGCTAGCTCACTGATATCATGTAGAAATTTCACCTGCAGATCAAACTGATATATGAAATATACTAAAGCATAATACTAGATCTACATCTACCATAAAATTTGTGGAAGCTAATCAACCATGAGCAACATCAAGCATGAACACATATAACTGATATGAAGGAATCAACCACACATAACATAGAAGAATTTATCCAGGAAAAGCACTAGCCTAAAACCCCATCTCTGTATTATTAATCAAGTGGAAATCCTCAACAACATACAAAAATAATCAGCTGAAAAGCTATCATGCTCTCTCTATACTTTGATGATGTAGCTCATGGACTATCTAGGCCTGTATATATAGGCTGCACCAGTCCTCCAAGCCCCTATTTCATTACGCAGTTTTGATTGGTGTCCAATTACATAACATGTGTGAATTGGCCAAATCATACTTGTTGTCACCTCAAGTCCAACTACATAATACTATAAGGAATAATATTCCTTCATCATGCAAGGAATATTCACTAGGAATATCCTAGCAACTGATAGTACATTGTCCCTCATTTGATCTCAACTGGATCTTTGTCTGAACTGACATGCATCAGTTATCCATGAGTGAATACTCAGTTATCTGAAAATACCAGTTGTCACATGCATGCAAGCATCAACAAACTGAATCTCATTAATTTAACAACTTGCTAAATTAATCTAATTCAACTTGACTAAGCTAAACTAAGTCAACTGATCCTATCAATATAGAACTCATCCTTAATTCCTTAATTAGTGGAGCAAATCAAGGACACATTCCCCAATCAATGGAGAAACTATTGCATGTTCTCACAAAGACTTCAAGTTTGATTTTTATTAAATAATTAACTCATGGAGAATTAATTAATTAATATTCAAGCTATTGGTAAGACCAAATTCGAATTTACTTCCTATTTTAGACTAGGGACTGCCTACAAATAGGAATCCAGCCAGAACTGCTAAAAATAGAACTTCTATTTTTATCACTTCAATTTTTCATTCCCTATTGCCCAATCTAGCACTGATGCCCAAACCGCTATTTTTAGCAATTTATTGTTGCCAATTTTCATCAGTTCTTCTCCTTCTAGAAAGAAACCTTTCTTTGCAAGGGTGTTGTTTCCCTTGTCTTATTTTCTCCATGGTAACCCTAAGGGGAGTGTAGTGATTTTTCTTATAACCTCAGGGGTAATTGCTATTGATAAACCCTTCACCATAGTAGTGGCATTGGTCCTAGTGAGGGGTATGAGTGAGAGGGAAATTCTCTGCCCACATCATCATCATATCCTCTCATCCTCTCAAAGAACCCCATTCATTAATGTCTTGTCAAAATTTCAACCACAAGAGGATGCTAGTGGATCCTTGCTATGTTTGTAGGTTCTCTCTTGTTGAAACCTCCTATCATCTTTCCCTGGTAATTGCGGAGGCTTGTGTGGATATTGTTCAAGAATTTTGGTAGGTGAGGAAGTTTTGAATTTTAACTTTTAGTGACATGCAATAAAATCCTTCTATTCTGAGATGCACTGCAAATTCCTAACCAAATTCAAGATTTTCTTTACTTTTCAAATGGAAAATATGGAGGGTATGGCTCCTACCTTAGTTTGATATGTTCTGCTGAGGATAACCCTTGATTTGACCTCCCTTAGTGCCCACTGATAACTCTGTAGGTTGATTCCTTTGTATCCTGTAGGCTTCATGTAGATTTCCTGTGCTGTAGATGCTGACTGTATCCTGTAGGTGCTATTTCAGGAAGGCCAAGAGCAACCTCTTCATTTGATGAATTCTTGAAGTTGATTTTTCTTTGTTTGTATGTGAATCAGTGTTTTATTTCCATATATGGATGATCGTGTGGGGTGGTGTGCTGGTTGTCTAAGTACGAGCACCTCCTTTTCAATAGTTGGTCCCACTATCAGTCCATCATTTCACCTTACCTCGTAATTATCTCCCACTCCTATCCTCCATAAGTTAACCATTTTTGTATTTGTGCCCTTTTCTTTTGATTTGACTCTTGCCATGTGTGGAGTGGTCTAACTCTTTTCTTCTCGTCAACTGGCCAAAGGTGGCCAAGCTAACTAGCCACCTTTACTCATATAATCAACTCTCACATAATCCTACAGTTTTGATCATATCATACTAACGAGAGAGTGTGAGTAAGGTGACATACCTGTGGGTAGGGTGCTTCATTGATGATGCATGCTAGAGAGTGGTGCCTCTTTGTTGCGCTTTTCAATCTGCATATTTTCACTGTGTATTTGCCTCTTTTGATGCTTGTTCGTTTTGATGTGAAAGTGTTGGACCTTGTTGCTTGTGATCTTCTTGTTGCTACTGATATTTGGAGGAGCTTCTTCATCCTTGTAGTCCTAGTCCTGAGGATGGTTGCAATCTCTATGGTTTCCTTTGTGGGATAGGCTGCTATAGGACTTCCTACAGGATGTCCTGTAGTTGCCTCTCCCTTAAACTTTCATATTTTCCCAACTCTAAAGCATAAGGGATGTTGAGATGAGTGGAGAAGAGTGGTAGGGAATGGCAAGTGAGGGATGTTTCCTTTAGGTATGGTTCATCTTTCCCTCTTCTCTCTCTCTTCTATTTTTCTTCTCTTCCTTTTTTCTTTTGTAATCTATATTTTTTGAATTGATTTCTTTGATGGATACAGGGGCAACATGGTGATGAAAGGAATGGCTATGGTGTGGTGAAGTAAATGGGTTTTCATCCAGACACAAGCTTGTGTCATCATCTTGCTCTCGGACTACCCTTCTTTTGGTTTTCAAGGTCACTGTCATTCCTATAGGAAACTCCTCTAGGATTACAAGGAATCCTGTAGAAAACACAGAGTTTGTGTGAGATGAGATGGAGGGCTTTATAAATAGAAGACTAGGTGACCAGTGGAAGAATGAGATGGGTGGATCAAAACATGGCTCTTGTAGGTCCTGCTATCCTTCTCATGTTGTTATTATCCTCCTCTTGCTGACCTACAAAACATAATTTCCATCTTTTGTATCTTTTCTCTTTTTTTTTCTCTTTTTTTTTTTTTTGTAAAACAACTAGTCTTCCTCCAAGGAGGTTTTTATCCTAGTTTCGTTCCTTGGGTGCCTCAAAAGAGGTTTTCACCCAGTGATACTTTTTTTTTTTTTTTTAAACACCCTTGGTCCACCTCAAGAGGTTTTCAACCCAACAGTGGGACTGAGGTGCCTCATGGAGGTTTTCACTTGAGTCCCTTTATTTTTTCTCCTTTTATTTTTTTTTATTTTTTTTCTTTTTTCTTCTTCAGGGACTTGGTGGGGTGGCACCTAATACTTTATCTACCACCATCATTGTCTTGTTGATGCTATTGATGAATTCTTTCTTTGATAAGGGCTTCTTGTAGATATTTAATCTATACCCATTGACAAGCAAGGGGATAGACTCTGCATCAATGGTTCTTATCTGCACAGCACCATTATCATGACAATTTTCTATTACATAAGGCCCTAACCATGTAGTCATTAACTTGACTTTAAAATCCTTGTATCAGGAATCATACAACAAATCCCAATCACCTTCTTGAAACTATTTGTCTTTTATATTCTTGTCATGCCAAATTTTTCTCTGAACTTGAGTCACCTCTATGTGCAGGAGGGCCTGCATCTTAAGCTCATCTAACCCATTCAGATGGAGAAATCTCTTTTGTTGTGCCTTGGTGATATCTAGATCAAGTTGTGCTTCCATCCTTAAAGTGTTGTATTCAAATTCAATGGACAATAGGGCTTTCTTCCCATAAACCAGCTCATAAGTAGTGAAGCCAGTGGTGGTTTTCCAGGTGGTATTAGAGGTCAAGGTGGCCTCAACTAATCTGTCTGCCCAATCCTTTCTGTTGCTACTAATCACGTTGGTTAGAGTGCCTTACAATGCTCTGTTGGTTACCTCCACTTGCCCATTAGCCTGTGGGTGGTAAGGATTGGATATTTTGTGCTTGATCTTATGTTGGTTTAACATATTTTCAATCATGTGAGATGTAAATTGACTACCTTGATCAGTGACGAATTCTCTAGGGTACGCAAACTTATAAAACACATTTTACCTTAAGAAATCAGCCACCTTTTCTTTTTTTTCTACTTTGATGGCTTTGGTTTTAGCCCATTTGGTTAAGTATTTAGTGCACCCAATGATGTATCGTTTCTGTTTGGATGGAGGGTCAATGGGCACAATGAAATCCATGTCCCACTTGTCAAATGGCTCGAAAATCACTTGAGGTTGTAGAGGCATCTCATCCCTTGGGGTAGGTTTCCCCATCCTTTGGCACCAATCACACTTACTAATATACCTCCTCACATATTAGTGAAGAGTGGGCTAGTAATAACCAACTTGTAATACCTTGAATATTGTTCTTTTGACTACAAAGTGACCTCCACAAGGTTCATCATGATAGGCGAGAAGAATCTTGAAGAATTACTCCTCCCTGACACATCTTAGAATTTGATCTGAACCTATCTTGAAGAGGTTTCCCCCAATCCAAGTGAATGGGGCGCTCTTTCTTATGATCCTGCTCTTTTCCTTAGAGGAAAAGTTGGTAGAAACTCTACATACACCAAGTAGTTTGCTATGTTAGCAAACCATGGAGACAGAACTGAAATGGTGAATAAATGTTCATCTAGTAACTGATCATCAATCATTCCTTCCTCCCGTGTAGGAAAAGTAAATCTGGATAGAAAATTTGCAACAACATTCTCCATTCCAAGCTTACCAATAATAGTTAAATCAAATTGTTGCAATAAAAGTAACCATCTAATAATCCAGGAATTTACATAAGGTTTATTCATCAAGTATTTAATTGCAACATGGTCAGTATGTACAAATGTTTGGTATGCAGTAATGTAATGCCTAAATTTATTCAATAAATGCACAACAGCTAGGAGCTCTTTTTTAGTCATTGCATAGTTCAGCTCGGCCTTCGAAACATTCTTACTAATGAAGTAAATGGCATAAGGTAGCTTGTCATCTATCTGGCCTAGAGCTTCTCCTATGGCTTTGTGAAAGGCATTATCATGTATATTAAAAGGAAGAGCCCAATTTGGTCCTCAAAGAATAGGTGCAATAGTCAACTTGTCCTTTAGGGTGTCCAAGGCTCCTTTACAACTTTTTGACCATAAAAATTCAGATTCTTTGGCAAATAACCCAAAAAAATGAGAATATAACTTGTTGAAATCTTTTATAAATCTCCTACAGTATACGGCTAAACCTAAAAAACTTCTAACATCCCTCTTTTTTTCAGATTTGGGACCCTTTGATGGTGGATATCTTATTTGGGTCTACCTACAGTCCTTCCTGGGACATTAGGTGACCTAGAATAGTCCCTATAGTGATCAAGAGCTCAAATTTTAAGGGACTAAGGGAAAATTTCATTTAATGCATTTTTCAGCACCTTAGCCAGGTTAGAGAGAGCCTCCTAAAAATTACACCCATAGGGTGTGAAGTCACCCATATAAATTTCTACTGCGTCATGGACTAGCTCTTCAGGACTTCCCTCTAGAAAGTGGAAGGGGCATTGCATAGACCAAAAGGAAGGACCCTATAAGTGAAATTACCCCAAGGACAGGTGAAGGTGGTTTTATTCTAGTCCTCTAGGCTAATCTAGATTTGATTGTACCTATTGAACCCATCTAAGAAAGAGAAAAAAAAATTCCCTACCAGACCATCTAACACTTGGTCAATGAAAGGTAGAAGGAAATGGTCCTTATTTGTTGCTTTTTTTAACTCTTTGTAATCAACACAATTCCTCAAATTTCCATTTTTATTTGGAACCAACACCAAAGGAGACACCCACTCACTTTTCGAGATAGGGTAGATGAATCTTGCATCCAACAACTTTTGTAACTCTTCTTTGAATGTATCCTTGAGAGCCGAATTCATTCTCCTTTGGGGTTGTTGGACTAGTTTGCAACCTTCTTTTATATAAATCTGGTGAGTACACACTGGGGGGTTCACCCCCTTCATCTCTTTGTAATTCCAAGCAAAGGCATTCAAATTCTCTCTTAGCATATTACATAACTCTTCTTCTTGATGTGTAGAAAGAGAGGGGTTCATTTTTAGTGTTCTTTCAAGGTCAAATTCTATTGTCTTAACACGGTTAGGGTGTGAGTTAGCTAAGAATAGATCGATCTAATGGTTGTTATTGGTTTCCTTCACTATTTCCTCTAGAGACATTGTGTTGGGAGTTGGATTTTGGAGGATGTGTTCAATCAAATCATCTTCATCATGATGTCCTCCTCCCATGGCAGTTTCTAGGGTATCGAATTGGGCGGAGTAGACTTCAACTACTTCCCCCTCTTCTAGTCATAAAGGTAAGTCATGTTCTAGAGATGGCTGAGTAGGAGGGTACATGACCAACTGCTTCGATAGATGCCCATTTTTTATAGTCATGTTACCAGCTCTACAACTGATGTATGCATTGACAGTGGCTAACCAAGGCCTCCCAGGTATGAGAGGATAACCATTAAATTTGGCCTTAGGCTGGAGAACTAAGAAGTCTACAGGGTACTCCCAAGAGTCATTAGATACCATCACATCCTCAACAATCCCCTCAGGGGCTACTATGGATCAATGTGCAAGTTGCAAGACTGTCGTGGTCTTTCTTAATGAACACTGGAGATTTAGCTTGAGCATGGTGTCCTTAGTCATTACATTAATGGAAGCCCCAATATCAATCAAGGTATGTGGGACAATGGTGCCATTGATGTGTACATCTACTACAGGGCTTCCAGGGTCTAAATACTTTGGGCAAATTACCTGCCCCAGCATTAAGTTAGACAATTGTCTAATGACATCAACGGTAGGGGTGTCTCTTTTTCGCCTCCCTGGATGTTTGAAACACTTCTCTTTAATGAGTTTGTTGTAAATAGGTACATCCTTAATAGCTTGGAGAAGTGGGATTTTGACACAAATTTTTCAATTCCCCAAGAAGTTCATTCTCTTTTGGGGTATGCTGGACCGGCTGAGTTAATATTTCAGGAAAGGGTGGTGAATTCACTCTAGGCATACTTTCCTCTCTTTCCTTCTCACTCTCCCTAGGTGGAGATGGAGGTTGATTATCCAGGAGTAATCTCCCATATCTAAGGTTGATTTCCCTAATTTCCACATCATAAGCAGGGTAGGATGTCTCTCTACTGTAGACCTGTTATGCCTATCTATTGTTCAGGTTCGGGTTTGGTTGGGCAGGCATCTAAGGTTGTTTAGGTGGAGCAGGGTGTAAAATATGTGGTTGAGTAGGAGGTGAAGGAAATAAATGTAGGTTTTAACCTCATACAAAATTTACCTGCATACGAATTCTAAAACACAGAAAATAAACAATGCGAGATCATAACACATAAAACCAATATACACATAGATTTTCCCCTGGATCCCAAAATCGGGACTACCAACTTGATTTTTTCATGATGTTCCTTTCAATGTTACAATACATATTTATACATGCCGAAGCATCCAATACCATGGACCGAAAACCATCACGTCCAATACCATGGACCGTAAACCATCATGCCCAAAAAACATGTGCAAAAATCATGCACAAAACCATAGGTGGGTCCACCCAACCTAGCATAGGTTCCAAAACCAAAAAATTTCGGGGCGCTGCCCCAGACCCCATAAAGTGGGGTCACGGGTGCCCTTCAAATCCCCTGTTAACTACATGGAAAGAATATAACACAACCCAACATTCTCCCACTTGTTGTTTTCTTTCCACAGGGGGCCACAAGAGAGCTTAGTCATTTTCCCAACCCTAAAATGCCCATTTTCTCTCTACACCAAGAGAACTTCTCAGAGCTCACAGATTTTGTTAATGCATCTACAGTATTCTTCAAAGTGTCCACATTTACCAGCGACACCTTTTGTCTTCTATCATATCCCTCACAAAGTGATACTGAACATCAATGTGCTTTGTCTTTGAATGATATGCAGGGTTCTTTGCCAAGAAAATTGCACTTTGGCTATCACATTCTATCCCTATAGCTTCCTATACTAACCCCATACTTGAACACAATCTCTGCAACCAAACTACTCCCTTGCTTGCATGAGTGGTTGCCATGTATTCTGCCTCTGTAGTTGATAGTGCCACTGCAGATTGTTTCTTACTCATCCAACTAACTGCACCTTCAAATAGGTTAAACACATACCCACTTGTAGATCTTCTCTGATCCATATCTCCAGCCCAGTCTGCATCAGCAAAGCCACGAATATCCAACACTCTATCCAATCCTGGTCTTCCCTGGTAGCACAAACCATAATCACTAGTGCCACACAAATACCTGAAAACCCACTTCATTGCTGTCCAATGCTCCTTTCCTGGTTTTGACATAAACCTACTCAATACTCCCACTGCATGTGCAATGTCTGGTCTAGTACAGACCATTGCATACATCAGGCTACCGATTGCACTTGCATATGGAACATGGGACATATCATCTTCCTCTTCTTGTGTTTTGGGACATTGTTCAGCAGATAACCTCACACCTGCAGGAATAGGAACCTTCACCGATTCACTATCCTGCATATTAAACTTCTGTAGTATTGTCTCGACATACTTCCTCTGGTTTAACCAGAGCTTTCTCTTTGTGGATCTCTTTTAATTTCCATGCCCAAAATATAGTTTGCAGCACCAAGATCTTTCATGTCGAATTTGGAGGACAATTGGGTCTTCAAATCCTGGATAATTTCTTTGTCATTTCCAACCATCAACATATCATCCACATACAAGACCAAATAAATAACACGGTCACCAATTAATTTAAAATACACACAGTGATCTGCTTTGCTTCTGGTGAAGCCAAGTCCCCGTATAAATGTATCAAATTTCTGATACCACATCCTTGGTGACTGTTTTTAACCCATACAGAGACTTCTTTAACTTGCATACTAGTTCTTTCTTACCCTTCACCGCAAAGCCTTCAGGTTGCTTCATGTAGATTTCCTCTTCCAGATCCCCGTGAAGAAATGTTGTCTTCACATCCATCTATTCTACCTCAAAATCAAAAGCAACAGCAATAGATAAAGTTAATCTAATAGAAGTTACCTTGGCAATAGGAGGAAAAATATCACCAAAATCAATTCCCGGCACCTGGGAATAACCTTTTGCTACCAACCTAGCTTTGTATTTATCCACTTTTCCTTCTAAATTTGTCTTCTTTTTGAACACCCATTTGCTGCCAATGGTTTTCCTTCCATCCGGCAACTCCACCGGATCCCAAGCCTCATTTTTTTGCAAAGATTCCATTTCATCAACCATGGCCTCTTTCCAGATTTTTCCATGCTCTGAATCTACTGCTTCCTTCACAGTTCTAGGATCATCGTCAGTAATAGACAAAGCAAAATTTGAATAGAAAGCAGATGGACTATACCTTTTAGGCTGCCTTCTTTCTCAAACTGATCTTCTCACAGCCGGAGTTTGTGGCTCTTCATCTTCTAAGTACTCCTCTGCTGTAGAGTCTGATTTTTCTTCCTTTAGCTCAAACTCTATCTTCTCAAGTTCCTTTCATTGGACTTCATGTTTAATAACATCTTTCACCTCTCTGGACACCACATCTTGGCTATACACAACCTTCCGTGTGACTGGGTTCCAAAGCTTATAACCCTTTAAACCATCCTTATACCCAATAAAGATGCACTTTTCAGATTT